>JAKWIY010000858.1:0-28973 GCA_027704805.1 Solanum corneliomulleri
ATGCTAAGAAGGACTTAATGGTGCTTAATTTTGTGGCCATAGAGTTTTCATATATTTCTAAGAAAATTTTGAAAAAAGAAATATTTTTAAAGATATGTTTGATCATAAATTTCAAATAAGTGATTGAAAATTTTTCCTTAAAAAGCTTTGAAATATCAAAAATGGGTCCAAAAAATTTTTCTAAAAATGTCTTAATAATGCTTAATTTTGGAGTATAATTTTCTAGTAACATATCTTCAAATAATATAACATAAGTATAGGTAAAGATAATTAGAGAATTTTTCCGATTGATTTTCCTTAGATATATTTCCTGATATCGCTACAAATAACTTTTATTCTTAAAATGAAAATATAGTAAATCTCACTGAACTAATATATGTGAGACTACAAAATATTATTAATTTGTAGGTGTATAATTTAATAGATCAAGATTATTATATCCTAGTAATTTATGTATAATATTTATTCAATTTACATAAAATAAAATTTATAATAAATAAAGTACAATGAATACATCCAAATATTGTATCTTATAAAATTATGTATCCTATTTATTGAATTCAATGTTTTATGTATTATGCCTCAATTCATGACTTTAGGTTTCTGTGGAAAACAATTAGTACTCCATTAGTCCAAATTTAACTGCTTTTGTAGGTAACAAAGACGACACATTTATGCTAAGAAAATTTACAAACTAGTACTATATAATAAGAAAATTTATTATGAATAATATAAACATAATTAATAAAACAAATAATATATTTTTAGTAAAAATAAATATAAGATATTTCGAAATGATTGGCAATGATACACATTGTGAGTTCTTAGACTTAAAACTTGAATATAACATATTTGGTGTTTGTCCTTTTGTAGGCCCTATTGAATGGTTGAGACAAAATTATCCGTTTTCATAGAGCAGTGGTTGACAAAAAGATTCCTAGAAAATCAATTGCATTCATTCCTTGTCTAGACAAATATAAGGTGGTGAGTCCACCAACTGAATCATTGGATTACAACACTCTTCGACTATATCCTGAGTTAAGATGTCCTGCTCATCTCGAATTTACTCAAAAACATCAAAAAACTGATAAGAACACTCTTTAAGCTTTCTCAATGTGTCTTCAAGACAAAAATGGAGAATCATAAAAGCTTTACATGTGAGGTTCAAGACTGAAGGCCTTTGAATCCTTAGTATATATGTTGAATCTTTGATTTATAACTTCATATACTCATGTTGCAATAATTTAATTAAGTTAGACACCCAACATTTAGGAGTTGATTTTCTATTTCAGATTGATTTTTAGTATTTAAATACATTCCTTTTGCTAGTGATTAATAATATAAAGTCCTATATTGAAATACATAATTTATCCTTCAAATTTTTTCCACTATTATTTTCCTGTATTCATTTTCTTTCAAAAAGTGATAGGTAGGATCTAGAACTATTTTTTTGAAAGGACCTTTGAGTGAAGAGGTGAATTTGAAATTTTTTTTTCATCAATGCCTCATGCTATTCTTAGAAATGAAATTTACCAATTATGAGTTGTGATAACGGAAAATTAATTTGAGACCCTTGATCTACAGAAAAGAAGTTGTAGAAGAGGATTGTGAAATAAATCAATTACTAAATAATCCAACCATAGTGAAAATCAAGAGTTACAAGAAAAAGAAAATATATGAAATCTACAGCGAAAGCAACTTTGTTTGTTGTTGCCTCAACAACTATTTTAAAGATAATTACTTTTCTCCAATATCCAAAAGAAATTTGGACTTGTTTTTTAAAAAAATATGTTGGAGGTGAAGGAATTAAAGTTGAAAAGAATAAACTTGAAGAAAATCAAATAATGCTTGGATAGATTGTTTGATATTAATAAGAAGGTATGATTTTTAGGCACTAGATTAGAAAAGGTAAGAAAATTATGCTTGGATATTTCTTTTTCTAAAACTTGAGTATCCGTTTAAGTTACTTTGAACTACAAAATACACTAAAAGTTATCATTTTGTTGTTTGAAAAACAAAAAATGGAGTGTTCATTGGGGCGTTTAGAGTTTCTTATTATAATTTTCTCATGATTGCTTTCTAGAAGTGTAAACTCGGAATTATGACACCATGCAGAGATAGATTTATGATATAAACTAGATATTTGTACCATTTATGTCTTTAAGATTCTTGATGCTAATCTCATTGTACATTTGGAATTGTGTTCTCACAATGGATTTTCTTTTAGCACTTTTAATTGTTTTAGTTGTTTTTCACCGATTTATTTGTGTTGCATATAGAAAATCTTTGTCTTAATTGGACCTATAGAATGTACGCACTATATGCCTCTGATGACATGTCCTTAAAAATTATGTATCTGAAAATGCAACCAAACAGGACGATTTTCCTAGTGTCATCAAACAATGTCAAAACAAACCATCAGGGAAGACAATTAGTTGAAACTCTAATGTTCCTACTGTTAAAAAATTATATGCACACCATAAGCATGCCAGAATCTTAATGCTACATGAATAATATATAATCAAATCGTTTCTATGAGAACGTATACAATTATTCTAGAATTGATAAACCTACTGATATTTAATTCAAGTATTATCTCGTGAAGCGTGAGCAGATACCTTCAAGCGAATTCACAAGGTACATACTTCTTCCTTCAAGAGAGTTTCCATGTTAGGCATCTCTTCAAGTTAATCCATAGATAGATAGCAGCTATGAAGTATTCTCCAATTATTCCAAATTCACATTCGAACTTTATCAATACGTGGGTGGGCAGCATATAAACCTTCAATATTTTTCTAGGTTAGGAAATTTCTACTCATAGAGATTTATTCCCAATCCAAAAAGGAGAACAAAATAGTATTGTATTCTTTTAAAAAGAAAAACTCACGCTAGTCTCCTGTATTCTAAGTTCTAGTTAAATATGGGAACTATACGGACCACAAAATTAACTATTCAGGGTTCTTATTATGGAAATTCCTTCAAATAATTAATTTGAATTATTCTTAACGTAATATATTATAAATCAATCTAGTAGAAATTCATAATTGCACTCCTCTATTTATATTTTGAAATTTCCTACTAAAGACTTATGTATTCTGCATGTTAAGATTCCATATACTAATCAATAAATTAAATTACTAGCGAGTTTAATTCAATGACAATTCACTTTAGAGAACTACTTGGTTTATTTGATGTGTCAGATTCATGAAACCACTTGCAAGATTTGACAAGATAAAAACTTATATTTTTCTAAAATAGGCATATCTATTGATCTCTATAATGAGACGTGCATTCCATTAATCTATTTATTATTTCACAAATATATATTATTATCATTCATTCCACCAGTCATATTGACCCATCTCAAGATCTTATATTTTAATAAATCAATAACTATAACTAATATATACGGATCATAATGATTATATCAGGATTAAATATAAGTACAATTAATAGTTTAGTGAATTTATTTTTTACAGACAATCTAATATAAGTATCACGACTTGGTCCCATTCAATACATAAAATTTGTACAATCACAAGAAGTTAAAACTATACCATTCCCATAATCAATATCTATTACATATAATCTTGTGTTACTATCGCACCGATTAAATGTGAAATTTAAATCCTAGATTAAGAACAAAAAATAATTATAAATATAAGAATCTATGATTTAATCCTCTTGGAATAAGATAACACTCTTCACAGTAAATCATCTACTATATAAGTAAACAAACACCGTAAACGAATATATGATCCATTAAAACTGAATAAATATTTATTCTATAATAAATATTATATATGAAGATATGACTAATAGTATATGTCCCAACAATCTCCTACTTAGACTTTTACCATCAAATTGTTATAATGTTTATATCAAAAATACATGGTTAATAATATATACCCTGTCAATCTCCCACTTAGATATTTAATCTTGAAAATTGATAGAATACTTTTTTCTAAACAAGTAATTGATAGTATATACCCTAATCACACCTTCCCACTTAGAATATAATACGATTACAATTTTCACAAGCATTCACTAATTTGTTATCGAACTAAATTTATCAAGCCATTTTCTCATGCAATTTTGTCTAGTAGTGATTCGTCGTAAAAAACAATTTTTTCACTATATATTGAGAAACCTTATCATTAATGTAACATCTAGTAATGTCAAATAGCTACGAAGAAGCCAAGAACTGGAAATAGTAATTTTTTAAAATAATGAAAATCAGGAATTTTTTTTAATTCGGAATATATGAGTTTTGGTCAACTTCAAACGTCTATAACTTCTAGTTCAAGATGATTTAGAGGAACTTATGGATATGGTATGAAAGATCTTTGAATTATCTTTCCAATGCTGCCGTTTTTTCTGTATTCCGAGTTTGTATGAATAACTTATGCCTTTTGAAAGTTGGGTTGTTGGATTAAGAAAAGTTTCAATGCTGAATTTTGAAGGGTAAATTAGTATTTTTCTTACGTAATTATTCTAATTCTTTTTTAGGAATTTAATTGGGTTAAAGTTATATTTTAGTCAGTTTTAGAAAAGTGAATTTCATGCTAGGGCTTGGAGAAAGGAGAAGAACGTTCAAGATTCATTTAAGACTCATGAAGATTGGCTTGTGGATTTCGGTGGAGGCGACACCTATAAGGTATGTGAGATGATATAAGGTTGGGTTAGTTCACCCTCGGGCTAATCATGATTCAATTTAAGCGAAGGTATTAGATTTGAAAGTAAATCCTTGAATTCTTGATAAATTTAGTTTGAATTCTTGTTGGTGGTGCTCATTGGAGTTTCTTGAGATTAATTCACGTTTTTAGTTGTGTGTTTGAGTAGAATATGATAGAATTTTATCATATAATCGATTGTAAGTGTTTGGGGAAATAACTCATGGAGTTTAGAAAGTTTAGAGCAGAAAAAGGAGAAGAATTTTTGTTGGGAAAAATATTGGAAGTAGTAGTGCATCGCGGAGTTACTTTCAAGTTTTGGGAAAAATCACGGAGCCATCACGAACCGTTCTACCTCCAAAGTTATTTTTGGAACAAAAATTTAGATGCTTCTCCGAATTTCAAATCCACCTTCAGATTTCGAATTTTGATCATTTTATCATTTTTAGCTATCAAAAATAATTCCTAATCATCATGACAACATTACAATAAGTATTCACAATCCTTGAACCCATAATTTAATTCAAAAATCACTTAAGTGTCAAGTTAAGAGAAGTTCATAAAGTTTTCAAAAGTCTTTTACAAATGATTTAGCTTTGTTTTAACATTAAAGTTTAATTAATTTTAGTAAAGAGTAAAGTTGATGTTCCTTTCTTCAAAAGTATATGGGGACTATGTATTTCTAAGAGTTTAAAATGTTTTCACCTTTAAACAAGAAAGGAAACTTAGATTTCAAAAAGAGCGTTTGAGCTAGTTTTTAAGTAAAGAGGGATCTTTGATATCTAAAAGAGCCATTGAGCTAGTTTTCAATAAAGAATCTTTGAGCTAGTTTTCAGTAAATAACCCTTGAGCTCTATTTTGAGCAATTATCTCCACCATAGAAAAGAAGTATGTTTTAAACTTAAAGAGTTAGTGTCACATTTGATTAGTAGTAGTGAAAACTTATATGGGGAAGAGTTTAGACAACTCATAGCCCCCATAAACCATGTAGCCATAAAAAATAGACACGGATCATACTTTTTAGATGATTCATTTAGTGATTCTTAACATAGGCTAATGGATGCACTTAGTAAGTTAGGTTCTATACATACGACAAGGAATAGGAAGGTCCTTAACAATGTGAGGTAAAGTTTGTATCATCAATATAGTTCCTACGTAATGGTTGTCGGTTAGAAAAACTCCCACAACCGTATTTTCTATTTTTATACAAATTAAAAATATTTGTATTTTATTATACAAACTGAGTTCATATTGTATTTTAGCATACATACAGAGTTATTGTTGTATTTTAAAATTAATAGAGGTGAAAACAATGTTTTAATGATTTTATTCATATTGCATTTATTTACACTACTTTATTTTGAAATCAGTTGAGTTGGGTTGAGTTGAGTAAATCCCATGTAAGTTTTTCTTTTATTATCTTTTCAAGCTTATGTTATTTTAAGCATTCCAGCTTGCATACTTGTACATTAAATGAACTAAAGTTAATTGGTCTGCATCATATTATGATGCACATGTAGGTAATCATGATTAACATCCAACGTTATTGATCGGATTGAGTACTCTGAGTCAGTTGGTGAGCCTCATTGCTTTTAGGAGAGCTCCTTTTTAATTTGATTTCAATTTCAGTATTTCTGTAGTTAGGATGATCCGTTGTCTTGTATCGGCATCCATCTCAGTTATTAGAGACCTCATAGATAGTCAGTCATTAATGTAGTCGTCTTTATATTTCCATTATCTTATGTATGAAGACTTGAGTTGTCATTTTAGCCAATTGAATGTTGATCTTTGAAATATTTTTATAATATATATTGAGATGTTCTGTTTAGTTTTAAAGTATTTATCATGAGTAAGCCTACCATTAAGTTTGTAAGATGGGCCAAAGGTTCTCTTGGAACAAAAAATGAACTTCGAGTACCATCCACGTCAAGGGTGTAGGCTCGAGGAGTGAAAAAATTGGTATTTTAGCACAGAGATCAAAAGTCCTAGGCTGTCTATGATGTCACGCCCTAAGCCTACACCATGGGCGAGGCGGGAACATGAGAAACATTGTTGGCCCTAAGTGAAACCTTTGCCTGACTTACTTACTCGGCGGAAGACTTGAGAATAAAGAAAAGGATTCAAATGCTAAATGATTTAATTTTCTTAACAAAAATCATAATGTTTTATAAAATAAACATTTTACTTAGACAAAATGGCAACTCAAATGTAAAGATAAACCAATTACAAGATAATGACGAACGACTAACATCTGACTGACTATCTATGAAGCCTCTAAAACAATTGAGAAGGATGTTGTGACAAACCCCACGACTTCCTAATGGAAAAATATGATAACTAAAAGAATCAAAAGGAGCTCTCCGAAATGCAAGGAGGCTTACCAACAAACTCTGGATTACTCACTAGATCGACGATGCGCTACTTGCAGATCGTAGTTACATGCGTCACATTATATGATGATGCAGGCTAACTGGCATCAATACGTTGAATGTACGAGTATGCAAGTTGGAACGCTAAACATAACATATACTTGAAAAGAGTCTAATAGAAACATTTACTTGGGCTTTAATTCATGTGAACTCAATTGATTTCAATATAAAGTAGAATGTATTAATAAAGTAAAAAAAAAAATCTTTAAAACATGATTTTCAACTCAGCGTATTTAGAAATACAATGATAACTGTGTATATATGCAAAGATACAACATTGTATTGGCTATAAAATGACAAGTATTTATGATTTATATAAAAATACAAAATAGTTATATGAAATTTCTCTAACCGACAATCATCACATAAGAGCTATAGTGATGATATATAGATCAACCTTACGCTTCTAGCGCATTATATACTCGACCCAAGATATAAGATCTAAATTGCCTAATGGATCCACTAGTCTACTATAAAAATGATTCATCTAAAAAGTACGACCTTTTTCTGCCGATGGTGGGTACAGGGTTTTATGGAGACCTGAGTTATCTGAACTCATGCTCGTCCCCAGTTTAGAGCTCAATACTACTCCCAACATATATTGGCTCTTATTTTTTGAAAACATACATCTTCTATGATTTGAGATTAGTTCCTATAAACTTAGCTCAAAGGTTATCTTTGAAATCTAAATTTCCCTACTTGCTTCAAAACATTTAGAAAACTATTACTCTTTTATAAAAATAGCCCGAAAACTCGTTGGAAATCTCAGATTCCTCTCTTGCTTAATTGTTAAAGCATTTACTTTTTAACGGCAAACTAGCTCAAAATTTCTTTACTAACAAACTATCTTAAAGAGTCTTTTGGGAATCAAATTTTCCTTGATTAAATGGGAAATTATTATAAACTCTTTGGGAATACATAATGCCCATATAATTTTGAAGAAATGAATTTCAACTTTACGCTTTTCAAAATTGAAAACTCAAGTCTTAAAACAATGTTAAAATGTTTGTCAAACACTTGAAAAACTTTACGAATTTCTCTTGACGTAATTTTTGACTTCTTGACTTGACTTTTAACTTCTTTACTTGACTCTTGACTTTCCTTGAATGGAATTATCAATTAAAGAATCATGATTTGTGATACAAAATATCTCATGATGTTTAAAATTGATTTTACATATAATGAACAAGGTTCTTGATGAATCTTAGATAAGAACTTGAATTGAAACCTTGAAACCATGCTTGAAGGTATATGTTAAAGAACACCTTTATTGATATTCTTGAATAAGTTTCTTGAAATCTCTATGACCAAGAACATATGATTTTAATAAGTAAATATGAAAATATTATTCTTTTGAACGTTTTATTAGTCAAGAAATTCAGTTAGGAGTTTCTTGAAATCTCAATGACCAAGGACATATGATTTTAATAAGTAAATATGAAAATATTATTCTTTTTAACCTTTTATTAGTCAAGAAATTCAGTTAGGATTTTCATCTTTCCCCATCGGCTAATTAGTAATAGCACTGTATAGGTTACTAAAACAATCATAAATATTTACTCAAGAAATTGGATTGACGTTAAATTTGTGGTGTTGAAAAGTAGATTCCATTACCTTTAATTGGATAGGTTATAGCTCACTTAGTTCACTTATACACCATCTACCATTCAAGAATCAAAATGGCTTCATATGAAGCTCTTTCTTTTAGACGATGCAGAATCCCTATTGGGTTGTTCAAAGGTTATGAAGCAGGGTAGATAGGACCAGATCTGGTTCACCAATCTATGGAGAAGGTGAAGGTTATTCAAGAGAGATAGAAAGCGCCATAGACTCTAAAAAGTCCTACATAAATATTAGGAAAAAGTCGATGGAGTTTGAAGTGGATGATTGGGTATACCTAAAAGTTTCACCCATGAAGGGTGTTATGAGATTTGGTAAGAAGGGGAAACTTTGTCCTTGGTATATTAGACCTTATATACTATCAAAGAGAATTGGAAATGTAGCTTATGAGTTGGAGCTACCACAAGATTAAGCACTGGTTCATCCGGTATGTCATGTTTCAACGTTGCAGAAGTGCATGGTGATCCTTCATTGATTGTACAAAATGAAAATGTTGGGATTAAATATATCTTATCCTATGAAGAGATTCCGGTTCATATTTTATATTGTCTAGTTTTCAAGTTGAGAACAAAGGAGGTTGTATCACTCACGGTCCTGTGGAAAACGAATTTATTTAAAAAGTAACTTAGGAAGGTGAAGACAAAATGAAGAAGAGATATCCACATCTCTTTTAATCCAGATATAATGCAGGTAAAGGTACTAATTCTCTTCTTTGTACTCTATAAACTATGAGCAATCATGTTGTTACTTGGTTTTGGTTGTTTAGTGTTAAACTTTAAGTATTATTGTTAGCTTAATGAAAGAAATCTCATTCGAGGATGAATGTTCCCAATGGGGACATATTATTGCTGTAACGACCTGTTTAGTCGTTTTGAGCAGCAGATTTTATTTCTGGAAAAACTGGTTGGGACGACGGATGTAACGACGGCCCGTCGTGGTTACGACGGCCCGTCGTGGTTACGACGGCCCGTCGAGGATGTTTCGTTCCATGACACTTAGAATTCTTAAATTTGGATATTAAAATCGACTCTCTGTAATCTGTGACGGACCTGCAGGACGTGCCGTCACAGCTACGACGAACCATCGTGAGGCACCGTTTCAATATACTTAGGAATCCTGAAATTGGGTACTGAAAATCGAGTCTCTGACCGTCATGACGTAATGTGCAGGACGGACCGTCACATGGGTGACGGACCGTCACAGTATCCTTGGTGGAAGAATAGAGTCGACGACCTTCGTGACGGACCGTCGCAGTCACGACGGCCCGTCACAGGTTGCGTAATCCCAGGCAGAATCGGATTTGTTCACACGTTTTAAGGGACGTTTTGGACTATTCTTTCCTTAATTATAGATTTCGTGGTTTACATTAATAACTCAAATTCTTGAGGGATAAAAGAGGTAACTTTGGATTAATTAGTGGGGTATTCTTGCCACGTTTTACACTTAATTATAGGTTAATTAGGGTAAAAGAAAGAGGGTTTGAATAAAGAAAATAGAAAGAACAAGGAGAGAGAGAGATTGATCGATCAAGAGGCAGAGGGAATATCAAAGCTTGGGAAATTGCTTGTTGATTCCAATTCTTCGGTGGAGGTAGGTTATGGTTTTGATACTATTCGTAGTAAACTCTTAATAGCGAATGATATGTATTGGTAGTATTGTAAACCCTTCTATATGCTTAATTTTATGCTTGCATGAATGTGATTATATTGTGGTGATGAAATAAGCATGATGAAGCTATTGAATCCTAAATCTTGAAAGAAACCCTAATCTACTTTGTTATGATGATGCCTTGGTATAAAAGAAGGCTTATAAACTAAAGTAATGAGATTGATGATGCCTTGGTATAAGAAGGCTAATGAAACTAAGTAATGAGATTGATGATGCCTTCGTATAGAGAAGGCTTGATGAACGGATAGAATGAGATTAGTGGATCGGAGTGTCACGTTCCGACACATAGTATTAGTGGATCGGAGTGTCACGTTCCGACACATAGTATTAGTGGATCGGAGTGTCACGTTCCGACACATAGTATTAGTGGGACGGGTGTCACGAACCGACACGTAGAATTAGGGGATCGAGTTGTCACGTACCGACACATATATGGGATCGGAGTGTCACGTTCCGACACAATAGAGAGGATCGGAGTGTCACGTACCGACACATATAGGGGATCGGGTGTCACACGACCGACACGTAGAATTAGGGGATCGGAGTGTCACGTACCGACACATAGTGGTAGGGGATCGGAGTGTCACGTACACACAAGAGAAGAAAGATAATGAATCTTGAAAGATGATAATATACTCAACATAATGAACTTAATTCCCAAATGAGTATGGTATTGAGGCTTGAGCCCTCATGGAGGAACTTGATGGTACTTGTTGATGCTACATGTTGAGTTTATAGTTGATTTATAATATTAACTGATATATACTGTTTTCTATTTTGAGTTGGCCGATGATATCTACTCAGTACTTGTGTTTGTACTGACCCCCTACTTTTATGTTTTCTTCTTTGTTATTTGTGGAATGCCAAACGTTCCGTCCGTCAACTTCAACTCAACAGTAGATCTAGCCAGTCTTCACTACTTCGGAAATTCAGGTGAGCTAATGCGTCTAGCTTGGACTGGATCTTCTTCTTCAAGTCTTGATGCCTTGAACTTCTGGCATGGACTAGCTTTTATGTATTTTTTAGTTCTTAGAGACATTCTTAGTTTAGTAATTTGAAATAGATGTTCTTGTGATGATGAATTCCAGATTTTGGGGATAATAATAATAGTTTGAATTGTTTTATTAATGAGTTTAAGTCTTCCGCATTATTTCATGTTGATATATCTTGAAATGTTAAGGTTTAGATGGGTTGGTTCGCTCACATAGGAGGGTAAATGTGGGTGCCTGTCGAGTCCCCGATTGGGGTCGTGACAAACTTGGTATCAAAGCATTAGGTTCGTTGGTCTCATCACATAAGAATAGGTCTTGTAGAATCTTAAGGAACGGTAGGGGGACGCCTTTACTTTTCCTTGAGAGGCTATAAGACTTTAGGAAAATTTCACTCTTTCATTCCTTCTTTCGTGCTACTACTTGAGTCCAATTGGTATCTAGGCGATACGAATTGGTATCTGACCATCTTCACTCTATTTCGCTGATAGTTAGAACTAGAGCAACGACCGCACGCAGCAACAACGGCACAACAAGAAACATCTGAGCCAGCCACTGGGGCTGTGGCTCGAGGAAGAGCAGCGCAAGAGGCTGTGGTAGAGGTCGTGGGGACGTCCTCTAGAGGAAGAGGACGAGCACCTAGCCCATCTGATGCTAGGGCAGTGACTCCTCCACCGACTGAGGAAGTGGTAAGAGAAGGGGAGGAAGGGGAGAATGAACAAGAGCAGAATGAGGAATTGCCACCCCAACCTACCCCAGAGATGATCAATCAGGTTCTCGCTTATCTTAGCGGGTTATCTGATCCCGGTCAGGCACCTCCAGTGGTTTCTGCACCAACACCTCCGGTTTCAGAGGTACGACATGCGGCTACTATGGCTCCCGGCATGGATGCCTCATTGAAGATAGGCCAATTTCCACGTCTGACTACTGGACCGATAATGACAAACGATCAGCACGAACTTTTCAGTAAGTTCTTGAAATTGAAACCTCCAGTCTTCAAGGGTGCAGAATCTGAAGATGCTTATGATTTTCTGGTTGATTGTCATGAGCTACTACACAAGATGGGGGATAGTAGAACGGTTTGGCGTTGAGTTCGTAAGCTATAAGTTTCAAGGGAACGCCAAAATGTGGTGGCGATCACATGTCGAGTGTCAACCGACAGAGGCCACACCTATGACTTGGGCATCCTTCTCTACCCTGTTTTGGATAAGTATATCCCAAGGACTTTGAGAGATAGAAAAAGGGATGAGTTCTTGAGTCTCGAGCAAGGTAGGATGACGGTTAACCCATATGAGGCTAAGTTTCGTGCTTTATCAAGGTATGCCACCAACTTTGTTTCAGTCCCAAGAGCGGATTCGCCATTTTGTGAAGGGGTTGAGGTCAGAATTGCGGATTTCAGCCTACAGGTAGCGGCTACGGCAACATCCTTCCAAGAGGTGGTAGACTTTGTGATAGAAGTGGAAGGAGTGAAGCCAGATGACTTCACCACGACATCGACGTCAAAAAAGGTTTCGAAGGGGAGGTGAGTTTAATGGTTCTTACTCTAGAGGACAGGGTCCGGAGGTTACTCAAGTTGACCAATTCAGTCTTCACTACAGACTGTAGTTGGGGGTCCACCTCAGAACGGTCAACACTACTCCGAGAGACCTATCCTGACTCAGAGAGTGTTATGGATGTGGGGAGATTGGACATGTTAGGAGGAATGTCCAAACAGAGTTACAGACCCCCAATAGCTAGAGGTAGAGGTGGTCATGTAGAGGCCGCTTTCCTGGAGGACGTGGTGGTCGAGGTAATGGTGGTCACCACAACGGCAAGAGGAGATGGGCAAATGGAGCCACTACGACACACATGGTAGGGGCAACGGACAGACTGGTGATAGGGCCCATTGTTACGCTTTCCTGGGAGATCTGAAGCGGAGGCATCTGATGCTGTAACACAGGTAATCTTTTGGTTTGTGATTGCATGGCATCTGTATTATTTGACCCTGGCTCCACGTTTTTCATATGTATCTCATCATTTGCTAATGGTCTAAATTTACATTGTGAATTACTTGACACGCCTATTCGTGTTTCTACTTCGGTGGGTGAGTCTGTAATAGTTGAAAAATTATAAAGGTCTTGTTTGGTGAGTTTTGTGGGGAGCAACACTTATGTAGATTTGGTTATCTTAAAAATGGTTGATTTTGATGTAATTCTGGGTATGACTTGGCTTTCTCCGAATTTTGCGATCTTGGACTGTAATGCTAAGACAGTAATGTTAGCCAAACCTGGGGTAGATCCGTTAGTGTGGGAGGGCGACTACACTTCCAATCCGGTTCGTATCGTGTCCTTTCTTCGTGCTCGAAGATGTTAGTAAGGGTTGTTTAGCTTTCTTGGCACAACTTCGGGATGACACTACCAATTACCTTCGATTGAGTCGGTTTCGGTAGTCCGCGAGTTTTTGGATGTGTTCCCTGCAGATCTTCCTGTAGGCCACCGGATAGGGATATTGACTTCTGCAATCGATCTTGAACCGGTACTTGCCCCATTTCTATACCCCCTTATAGCATGGCTCCGCGGAGTTAAAGGCTCAACTTCAAGAGTTGTTGAGCAAAGGCTTCATTAGAACCAAGTGCGTCTCCTTGGGGTGCTCCGGTTTTGTTTGTGAAGAAGAAGGATGGGAGTTTTTGGATGTGCATAGACAACCGGCAGTTGAACAAGGTAACTATTAAGAAAAAGTATCCTCTTCCTCGCATTGATGACTTATTCGATCAACACAAGGTGCTTGTGTCTTCTCGAAGATCGACTGAGATCCGGTTATCATCAATTGAAAATACGGGCAAACGGATGTGCCAAAGACCGCTTTTCGGACTAGGTATGGACATTATGAATTTGTGGTGATGTCCTTTGGTCTTACGAATGCCCCCTGCTGCGTTCATGAGCTTGATGAATGGGATATTTAAGCCGTATTTGGATCTCTTTGTGATCGTATTTATAGACGATATACTGGTATATTCTAAAAGTAAGGAGGAACATGAGCGCATTTGAGAATTGTATTGGAAATGCTGAGGAGAGAAAGCTTTATGCCAAGTTCTCTAAGTGTGAGTTTTTGCTAGATGCAGTGTCCTTCTTGGGGCATGTGGTTTCTAAGGAGTGAGTGATGGTAGATCCTTCTAAGATTGAGACAGTGAAGAATTGGGTAAGACCCACTAATGTGTCAGAAATACGGAGCTTTGTTGGGTTAGCTAGCTACTACCGCCGATTTGTCAAGGGATTCTCTTCTATTGCTTCCCAATTGACGAACTTGACTAAGCAGAATGTTCCATTTGTATGGTCGGATGAGTGCGAAGAAAGCTTCCAGAAACTCAAGACATTGTTGACTATCGCACCTATCCTCACCTTACCGGTAGAGGGTAAGAACTTCATTGTTTATTGTGATGCATCCTATTCGGGTTTGGGTGCAGTGCTAATGCAAGAGAAGAACGTGATTGCTGATGCTTCAAGACAATTAAAGGTGCATGAACGTAACTACCCAACTCATGACTTGGAATTGGCCGCGGTAGTATTTGCATTGAAGCAATGGAGGCACTATTTATATGGGGTTAAGTGTGAAGTCTATACGGATCATCGTAGCCTACAGTATGTCTTCACTCAGAAAGATTTGAACTTGAGACAAAGGAGATGGATGGAACTACTGAAGGACTACGACATCACTATTTTGTATCATCCGGGGAAGGCGAATGTTGTGGCAGATGCCTAAGTAGAAAGGCGGGAAGCATGGGAAGTCTAGCTCATTTACAAGCTTCTAGACGCCCATTGGCTAGAGAAGTGCAGATTTTGGCTAATAAGTATGAGGTTAGAAGTAATTGAGAAGGGAGGATTGTTAGCTTGTGTGGAGGCAAGATCCTCCTTCCTTGACAAGATTAAGGGGAAGCAGTTGATGATGAGAAATTGATCCGGATTCGAGATAAAGTGTTTGCAAGGAGAGGCTAAAGAAGCAACAATTGATGAGGAAGGTGTTTTGAGGATTAAGGGAAGGGTATGTGTACCCCGCATCGATGACTTGATCACCACTATTCTGACAGAGGCTCATAGTACAAGGTATTCTATACATCCGGGTGCAACCAAGATGTATCGTGACCTAAAGCAACACTTCTGGTGGAGTAGAATGAAGCGTGATATTGTTGACTTTATTGCCAAGTGTCCAAACTGTCAACAAGTGAAATATGAACACCAAAGGCCCGGAGGAACACTTCAGAGAATGCCCATTCCTGAATGGAAGTGGGAGAGAATCGCAATGGACTTTGTGGTTGGTCTTCCAAAGACAATGGGTAAGTATGACTCCATTTGGGTGATTGTTGATAGGCTAACTAAGTCTGCTCATTTCATTCCGGTCAAGGTGACTAATAATGCAGAAAAGTTAGCAAAAATCTATATCTCTGAAATCGTTCGACTGCATGGAGTTCCACTCTCCATTATATCAGATAGAGGTACGCAGTTTACTTCTATGTTTTGGAAAACATTGCATGCTGAATTGGGTACTAGGTTAGACCTTAGTACTGCGTTCCACCCTCAGACTGATGGTCAGTCTGAGCGAACGATTCAAGTGTTGGAGGATATGCTTCGTGCATGTGTGATAGAGTTTGGTGGCCATTGGGATAGCTTCTTACCTTTGGCAGAGTTTTCATACAATAATAGCTATCACTCCAGTATTGATATGGCTCCATTTGAAGCATTGTAGGAGGTGTAGATCTCCCATTGGGTGGTTTGATGCATTTGAGGTTAGACCTTGGGGTACTGACCTCTTGAGGGATTCGTTAGATAAGGTGAAGCGCATTAAAGAAAAGCTTCTAGCGGCGCAAAGTAGACAAAAGGAGTATGCAGACCGGAAGGTTAGAGACTTGGAGTTCATGGAAGGTGAACAAGTCTTGTTGAAGGTTTCACCCATGAAAGGGGTGATGCGGTTTGGCAAAAGAGGTAAGTTAAGTCCAAGGTATATTGGACTATTTCAGGTACTAAAGCGAATAGGGGAGGTGGCTTATGAATTAGCCTTGCCCCCAGGGCTGTCCGGAGTGCATCTGATATTTCATGTGTCCATGTTGAAAAGATACCATGGGGATGGAAACTACATCATCCGTTGGGATTCAGTTTTGTTTGATTGGAACTTGACTTATGAAGAGGAACCGGTTGCTATATTAGATAGAGAAGTTCGCAAGCTGAGGTCGAGAGAGATTGCATCCATCAAAGTTCAATGGAAGAATCGACCGGTTGAAGAGGCTACTTGGGAGAAGGAGGCAGATATGCAAGAAAAATACCCACATCTGTTTACGGATTCAGGTACTCCTTTTCGCCATTGTTTTTCTTCTTTTGATCATTCGGGGACGAACGATGGGTAAATTGGTATCTATTGTAACGACCTATTTAGTCGTTTTGAGCAGCAGATTTTATTTCTGGAAAAACTGGTTGGGACGACGGATGTAACGACGGACCGTCGTGGTTACGACGGCCCGTCGAGGATGTTTCGTTCCATGACACTTAGAATTCTTAAATTTGGATATTAAAATCGACTCTCTGTAATCTGTGACGGACCTGCAGGACGTGCCGTCACAGCTACGACGAACCGTTGTGAGGCACCGTTTCAATATACTAAGGAATCCTGAAATTAGGTACTGAAAATCGAGTCTCTGACCGTCATGACGTAATGTGCAGGACGGACCGTCACATGGGTGACGGACCGTCACAGTATCCTTGGTGGAAGAATAGAGTCGACGACCTTCGTGACGGACCGTCGTAGTCACGACGGCCCGTCACAGGTTGCGTAAATCCCAGGCAGAATCGGATTTCTTCACACGTTTTAAGGGACGTTTGGACTATTCTTCCTTAATATAGATTCGTGGGTTTACATTAATAACTCAAATTCTTGAGGATAAAAGATGTAACTTTGATTAATTAGTGGGGTATTTTGCCACCTTTTACACTTAATTATAGGTAATTAGGGTAAATAAAAGAAAGAGGGTTTGAATAAAGAAAATAGAAAGAAACAAGGATAGAGAGAGATTGATCGATCAAGAGGCAGAGGAATATCAAAGCTTGGGAAATTGCTTGTTGATTCCCAATTTCTTCGGTGGAGGTAGGTATGGGTTTGATACTATTCGTAGTAAAATCTTAATAGCGAATGATATGTATTGGTAGTATTGTAAACACTTCTATATGCTTAATTGTATGCTTGCATGAATGTGATATATTGTGGTGATGAAATAAGCTTGATGAAGCTATTGAATCCTAAATCTTGAAAGAAACCCTAATCTACTTTGTTAATGATGATGCCTTGGTATAAAGAAGGCTTGATGAACTAAAGTAATGAGATTGATGATGCCTTGGTATAAGAGAGGCTAATGAAACTAAGTATGAGATGATGATGCCTTGGTATAAAGAGGCTTGATGAACGGATAGAATGAGATTAGTGGATCGGAGTGTCACGTTCCGACACATAGTATTAGTGGATCGGAGTGTCACGTTCCGACACATAGTATTAGTGGATCGGGAGAGTGTCACGTTCCGACACATAGTATTAGTAGGACGGGTGTCACGAACCGACACGTAGAATTAGGGGATCGGAGTGTCACGTACCGACACATATAGGGGATCGGAGTGTCACGTTCCGACACATATAGAGGATCGGAGTGTCACGTACCGACACATATAGGGGATCGGGTGTCACGAACCGACACGTAGAATTAGGGGATCGGAGTGTCACGTACCGACACACAGTGGTAGGGGATCGGAGTGTCACGTACCGACACAAGAGGAAGAAAGATAATGGATCTTGAAAGATGATAAATATACTCAACATAATGATCTTAATTCCCAAATGAGTATGGTATTGAGGCTTGAGCCCTCATGGAGGAACTTGATGGTACTTGTTGATGCTACATGTTGAGTTTATAGTTTATTTATAATATTAACTGATATATACTGTTTTCTATTTTGAGTTGGCTGATGATATCTACTCAGTACTTGTGGTTGTACTGACCCCCTACTTTTATGTTTTCTTCTTTGTTATTTGTGGAATGCAGCAAACGTTCCGTCAACTTCAACTCAACAGTAGATCTGGCCAGTCTTCACTACTTCGGAAATTCAGGGTGAGCTAATGCGTCTAGCTTGGACTGGATCTTCTTCTTCAAGTCTTGATGCCTTGAACTTCTGGCATGGACTAGTTTATGTATTTTTAGTTCTTAGACATTCTTAGTTTAGTAATTTGAAATAGATGTTCTTGTGATGATGACTTCAGATTTTGGGGAATAATAATAGTTTGAATTGTTTTATTAATGAGTTTAAGTCTTCCGCATTATTTCCTTTTGATATATCTTGAAATGTTAAGGTTTAGATGGGTTGGTTCGCTCACATAGGAGGGTAAATGTGCGTGCCAGTCGCGTCCCCGATTGGGGTCGTGAAAATTACATATCGTTATCCAAATAAACTAAGAAACTTACAATAATAACGTCTGGAAAGATAGAGAAAAATCTGGAATATTTCCCAAGTTTTGGAAAATGAGTTTTTATGATTTAGAAACGGTCATATCTCCTCGCTTAATATGAGTTAGTGTTAGTTCTTGATATTGATGGAAAGAGCTTGGAGAGATCTTTCTAACATAGCCAAGTTTACGCATTTTGATATCATATTGGGGATAAATGCCTATCGGATGTTGGGTTGTTAAAGTGAGGAAAGTCCAATTTCCAGATTTAGGGGAAGGCATACCAGACTTTTCTCTACTTATTTTCCTAATTGGTTATAAGGGTTTATTAGGGGTAAAAATAGGCCTTAAGTCAGTTTTTGAAAATTCAGGGATTATCGTGGTAAAAATAAGACTTAAGTAAGTTTTTTAAAATTAAATTCACACTTAGGGCTTGGAGAATAGAGAAAATAAGAAGAGAAGGGAGAAAAGTCAAGAATTCGCCAAGAACTTTAAGAATTTAAAGTGGAATTCGTTGAGGTTGATCCTTATTAAGTTATGTGAGATCTTTTTCGTTGGGTTATTTCACCCACACACTATTTTTTTTCAATTCAACGATTTATCAGTTTTTTACATGTTAAAATTTGATGTTCTTGAAGAAAAATGTTGAATTCTTGTTTCTTCGGGTTTTTTTGCCATTTGAATCCTGTGGAATTGAGGATACCAATTGTACGAAGTGTTTGATTAAAGAATTAGGGAGGAATGAGTTAAAAAATTCATGAGATGCACCCGATTAACTTTTTTTGCCGCCCTTCGTAGTTTATCCCTTTTAAGCCCTTCTAAGTCATATTAACACCTTTCAATAATTCTTATTACTTCAAAAGATTTCTAAACACCTAGAATTTATCAAAGAACTCAAATTCTAACCTTGAATCCATAATCTAGTTCAAGGAAAGTTAAGATCAAAGTCAAAAAATTTAGGAGTCAAGTCTAATGTGAAGAAGTAAGTCAAAGAAAAGTCTTAAAGGTTTTTGAGAGTATTTAATAAACATTTTAATTACGCTTTAAGGCTCACGTTTTCAAAAGAACAAGTTAAAGTATTTTTTGGAGTATTATTGAGCACCGATGTTGGGATCATAGTTAAAACTAACTCAAGCGCCCATGAAAACCATGTAGTCATCATGAGTATCAAAGGGTCATACTTTTTAGATGATCATGTAATTTAAGCTAGCGGACCCACTAAGTTAGGAGTTCTATGCTACAACAAGTTATAGGATAGTTGTGGTAGTGTCAGCAAGAAGCTTTATCACCACTCAGGGTCATAGTGATGGTAATAGGTTAGAGAATCTTCTAGAGAAAGTATAATACTTTATATATAAGTGATATAGAGTTTGGATTTGCATTTTCTTTAAGAACTAAGTGTTTACATAGTTTTACAAGCTTTCATATATATATATATATATATATATATATATATATATATATATATATATATAATATATTTATATATATATATATATATTTATATATATATATATATATTGGTATTTGATGTGTCTTATATGGTTTATATTTAGTAAAGTTACTGATAAGTTGAGCAAAGCCATGAAAAGTGTTTATTCTTACTTTTTTCAAGCTTAAGATTTGTTAGCATTTACACTCGCATACACGTACATTCAATGTACTGATGCTAGTTGGCATTCATCGTATAATGATGTAGATGCATGTAAATAGGATGAACATCATCCAACGCCTCGCTGATCAAGCCAAGCAATCAAAGTCAGTGGTGAGCCTCCGTGCATTCTAAAGGACACATATCTTCCCGTTTTTCAGTCCATTTATTTATAGAATTTTGTGGTGTTTTTCCCATCATTCATCTTAGTATTATAGAGGCTTCATAGATAGATAGTCAGTCAGATAGTTAATATTTGAGTCCCTTTATTTGTATTTCAAATATTTTATTATGAGACTTAAGTCCCATTTTTGGCCAAGACATTATTTTATGTATGTTTTATAGAATGTTTGTTGCTTCATATTGAGTTTAGTCTTCCAATGAGTTAAGTAATAAATGACAAGTGTCCCCTCAAGGAGAACAATGGTCATTAGGTGTCGGCCACGTCCTAGGTGTAGTCTTGTGATGTGACAAGGACAAGGGTCAGCTCTAGGCCAACAATGGACATTGAGTGTCGGCCACATCCAGGTTAGGCTAATGGGTTACAAAACCATCTGGCCTTTGGTGTCATACTTTAACTTTGTAGCAATTGGGGAACTTAGAAAAAAGTTGTGACATTCCTTTCTCCATACAATAAAACCAATAGACTTCTCTTAAATTGCGATACATCTTGTGTCACTTGGATGAATTGAATGTGTGGAGCTATGAGCTTCCTCCATGATTCTCTCTTGGAGTCCGTCCACCATTGGTACACAAAATCTGCCTTGGTATCTCAAGACACCATCTCCCCTTGTTCAAAACCTAATTCATTTTGCTTATGAACATTTACTTCATTTAAAACAAAATGAGATCTTGGTCTTTCTTATCTTTTACTTCTGAAATTATTGATGACGCAACCCCATTCATCACCACTATCATCCATTTTTGGAATCCATTAGTCTGAATCTCAAGCAAGCAAGTCTATGCACATCTTTCACTATCTCTCTCTTTTCTTTATTAACATGGGTGGTACTACCCATAGACAACCTGCTTAAGGCATCAACAACAACATTAGCCTTAACTGGGTGGTAAAGAATACTCATCTCATAATGCTTGAACACATTAAACTTCCTCCTTTGTAAGAGATTAGGTTCTTTCTCGGTGAACACATATTGTACACTCTTGATAAGTGAATCCATAAACATGGATACTATACAAGTTATTACGCCATATTTTTTAAGCAAAAACTATAGTAGAAAACTCTAAGTCATGGGTTGGATAATATTTCTCATGAACATTCAGAGGACTCTAGATGCATCACAATACACCATAATAGCTTGAGTACCTTCTTGTAAGGTAAAAACTAGGGCTGTAGTCAACCTCTTTATCAATTCCTTAAAGCTTTTCTCACAAGCTTCAGAGCATTAAAACATCACTTTCTTCTAAGTCAACTTAGTCAAAGGGGATGAAATTGATGAGAACCAATGTACAAACATCCTATAATATCCAACCAAACCCAAGAATCTCCTAATATACATTGGAGATGTAGGTCTAGGACAATTATGAACTGCCTCAAATTTCTGAATATCAACTTTAGTCCCCTTTCCACACACAATGTGGTCTAATAATGCCAGAAATGAAAGTAAAAACACACACTGAGAGAACTTGACATATAACTTCTTATCTTTCAAAGTCTTAAGAACAATTCTGACAGGGCTTGCATGGTCTTCGTCATTCCTTGAATAGATAAGTATGTATCAATGAAAACGATAACAAACATATCCAAATAAGGTTTGAAAATTCTATTCACAAGGTCTATGAATGTTATTAAAACATTGGTCAAACCAAAGGAAATGATCAAAAATTCTAAATGGCCATAACAGGTTCTAAAAGCTCTCTTTGAAATATCACATTCCCTTACTTTTAATAAATCGTATTCAGATCCGAGATCTATCTTCGAAAAAATAGTTGAACCCAGACGTTGATAGAAAATATCATCAATTGTAAGGAACTCAATAAATGTTCTTGATGGTAATCTTGTTCAACTAATGGTAATTTATAAACTTCATTAGGGAACCATCCTTCTTTCTCACAAAAAGGACTAGAGCGCTCCAAGGTGAGACACTTCGTCGAATAGAACCCTTATCTAAGAGACATTTTCATTACTCATTAAGCTCTTTCAAAATTTTTGGTGACATTATGTATGAAAAAAATAGATATAGGATGAGTATTTAAGAGAATATGTACACCAAAGTCTATCTCTCCATTAAGAGGGACTCTTGGTTGATAATCTGGAAAAACTTCTAGAAACTCTCGTACTACTTAAGTTGACTTATGTGGTATCTCAACAGTAGAGTCATTAAATTAGACTAAGTAATTGATACACCCCATAAAAACTAACTTCCTTGCCTTAGGATACGAAATGAAACGACCCTTAGGCACTACTGAACTACTCTTGAACTCTATAACTTATTCACTGCAAACTGGAACTTAACTACATGAGTTCTAAAATCAATTGATGCATAAAAGGCATGTAGTGAGTCTATTCAAAAAATGACCTCAAACTTTGCCATGCCTTACTCACTAAATTATTCATGGTAAAATTGTTATTGACGGAAACAGAACAATCAAGATAGACTCTTTCTGCTAGAATAAAATCACCAACACGTGTAGAAACTCTTAAGGGAACAAGATGTTGCTTTGGAAGAACATGTTGGATCATACCAGTGACAACATGTTATTAGTCCTCTTACTGTCGGCGAGTAGCGATAAACTCAAGATAGTTTCATCTCTGTCTGCCCCTAAAAGTAGCCTATTTAGATGCAGCTCTATATGATGAAGCAACTGAAGAAGACTGGGCTCTATTGCCCTCTTTACCATTTCTATGTCTGTCCTTAGATACTCTCTTATAAAATTATTGTTCTAACCACACTTGAACGAACTAGTAGAGACATCACGATATGCCTGAGAGTGGATCCTAAGACACTTAACACATGCAGGAGTCTTAGTTCCCCCTTTTACCTTACTACCTTGAGAATGTGCAGGTCCAGTTCTGAAGTTCTTAGAATTTTGATTATTGTACTCACACATGTTCATAAGTGCAGGTGCACTTGATTAGAGAATGGAGCAGGTCCCTTCTACTTATGGTCGAATGAAGATTGGTTAACATTGCTCTTTTGTTGCTCGAAATCATTCCCTTTTGTTTTAGCCCTGTTATTCTTAAACTCTTCTTTATCCCTTACCTTTCCTCCTCAACTTGTTGCACATTAATTATTAGCCTTTCTATGTCCGGGAAACCTACTAGAATGACTTCGTTACTTTCCTAACATGACAGACAAGTTAACCCAACAATGAATAACTCATCCTGCCCCTCATGTCATAAACAATCTCTTTTCTTCTGTTAGCCTATGGGGAAAAATTACTCATAAATGCACTCTAAAAATGGTCCAACTAACAATCGAATATGAGTAAGCATGAGTTAAAGAAAGACTTTTATAGCGATACACTCTATTACATCAAATGAGTATCAAGGAAGTGAATGAATTCTTAAATGGTGTGGTCTCCTATAAATAGTTGTGGTGCGCTTCACACCATAACAGGACTCTATAAACACGACCTTATATGTAACATCTCACAATTTGAAATAGCTAAGAGTAAGCTAAGAAACTATAAATATTCATTTTTAGGAAGAAAGGGAAGAATCTGAAAAATTTGTCTAAGTTAATAAAGTGAGCTTTTTTTATTTTCAAATGACCAAAGCTTCTAGATTGGGATTAGTTAGAGGTAGTTCTTGATATTGTTGGAAAGCCTATTGAGAGATAAATCTAATACCTCCAAGTTTGCGTGTTTCCAGTGGCGTCTGAGATATGCCTATCGTAAGTAAGATGGTTGAATTGCGGAAGGTCCAAACCCAAATTTAAGGAAGGGAAACTAGTATTTTCACCAATTAATCTCCTATTTTTTTTGGTGTTTATATTGGGTAAAACAAGTCTTAGTTCAATTTTTAATATTAGGATTTACGCTTAGGAGTTTTATGAGAGAGAAAAGAAGAGGAGAAAATAGGAGAAAGAAGATGGGAGTTCATTATTTTTCAAGATCGTTGAAGTTTAACTTGTGGATTTCGTCGGGGGTGATCCATAAAAAGGTATGTGAGCTACAAAAGTAATGGGTTCAATCACCCAGATGCCAATCATGTAATTTTTAGCATAATGTCTTTCTTTATTAGTTGTTCAAAAGTGTTCTTGAAGCTTCTTTATCAATTAAGTTTTTATGTTATGATTCTACTTGGGTCAACTTTAAATAACCATATCTCTTAGGATATGAAGAGTTACGTGAGCTATAACCTATCCAATTAAAGGTAATTGAATCTACTTTTCAACACCACAAATTAACGTAAATCCAATTTCTTGAGTAAATATTTATGATTGTTTTAGTAACCTATACAGTGCTATTACAAATTAGCCGATGGGAAAACATGAAAAAGGTTTGTCTTTCTTTTTTTACCTCCAAGAAAATCCTAACTGAATTTCTTGACTAATAAAAGGTTCAAAAGAAAAATATTTTAATATTTACCTATTAAAATCATATGTTCTTGGTCATTGAGATTTCAAGAAAATTATTCAAGAATATCAAGAAAGGTGTTCTTTTACATATACCTTCAAGCTAGGTTTCAAGGTTTCAATTCAAGTTCTTATCTAAGATTCTTCAAGAACCTTGTTCTTTATATCTAAAATCATTCTTAAAAATTATGAGATATTTTGTATCACAAATCATGATTCATTAATTGATAATTCCATTCAAGGAAAGACAAGAGTCAAGTAAAGAAGTTAAAAGTCAAGTCAAGAAGTCAAAAATTAAGTCAAGAGAAATTCGTTAAATTTTTCAAGTCTTTAACTTATGGTAGCAAATTTAAGATCAATTTTTGAGAAACAGGTTGCACCCTAATGTTGATCAAATATATCATATATTCTTAGGAGATGATACTTATTCTCAATTGTAACCTTATTCAATTGGAAATAGTCTGTACACATCCTAAGGGAACCATCTTTCTTTATTACAAACAATACCGGAGTGCCCTAAGGTGAGACACTTGGTCAAATGAGCTCTTTATGTAACAATTTTTTCAACTCATCTTGTGCCATTCTACATGGCGGAATAGAGTTAGGATGACTATTTGAGAAGACATATATGTCAAAGTCTATTTATCTTTCACGAGGGATTTCAGGTAGATCATTAGAAAAACTTCTGGAAACTCTTTTACTATAGAAACTCACTGAAGGAAAGTTATCTCAACACTTGAGTCATTAACTCAGACTAAGTGATAGATAAATACCTTTAAAACTTACTTCCCCCCCTTAAGACAAAAAATGAAATGACCCTTAGGCACTGTTAAACTATTACTTAACTCCATCACTAGATCATTAGGAATCTAAAACTTGACAACTCGAGTTGTAGAATCTATTGATGTATAGCAAGAATGAAGTCAGTCTACACCTAGAATGATATCAAAATCTACTATCTCACTCTACTATGTCAGCCATGTTGTTCTTGTGATTTATAGAAATAGGATAATTACGATAGAATTTTTTCGCTAGAATAGATACGCAAACAAGGAAAGAAACACATAAAGGTTCACAAAGTTTGTCAGGAAGAATCTAAAACTAATTTTCTACATAAGGAGTTACAAAAAATAAACTTTCTCCCAGGTCTAGTAAGTCATAAACATCAAAATTAAAGACTTTGATCATACTAGTGAGAACATCTGGAGAGTTCTCTTTCTCTAGATGACAAGTGATTGCATAGAAGTGGTTCTCCCCTGTGCCAATTCCAGATGTGGCTCCTCTAGGTGCAACCCTATTTGGTGGAGCAATTGATGAAGATTGCGCTCTATTGCTTGATCTCCACTTCCTTTCATATTCTTATGGTACTCTTTCATGAAGTGACCCTCTGTACCACGCTTGATGCAACCTGTTTGTCCATCACAAAAACATAGCAGGGTGGGTTCTACCACAATTAGCACATACATTAGCGTAATTTCCTCCCTGTGCAATAGACTGTGGTGGTCGAGCTTTGAAGTTTTACTAATGTTGCCCATGATGTTCACCTTTGTTTAAGGGTGCGGGAGCACTAGAAATGATGGCTCATGCCCTTTTTGTTTCTGGAATTGTGTCTAATTCATATCACCTTTCTGCTACCCAGACTCATTCCCAATCTTAGCTTTCTTTCTCTTCTACTGTTCTTTGTACCTCAGCTTCTCAGATGAATTTTGAAAAAGAAATTTGCTCAAAATTTCCAAACGCCTTTTGGGATCGAAAATCTCATATTATTGATTTACCATATAATTCATGGTTTATGTGAATAGGCCTTGCTTTAGTAGAGATGGCCTTTTCATTAAAACCATCAATATATGGTAAATCAATAATATGAGATTTTCGATCCAAAAGGCGTTTGGAAATTCAGAGCAAATTTCTTTTTCAAAATTCTTCTGAAGATTGGCAATTTTAGCAACCATGAATTAATGGAAATCTGTAAAAAGGAAATTCACACTCTTTTGAATAATAAAATTATTCGTCCTTCTAAATCACCTTGGAGTTGTTAAACATTTTATGTTAACAATGCAGCTGAACAAGAACGTGGTTCTCCAAGACTTGTTATTAACTACAAACCTTTAAACTCACTTTTAAAATGGATTCTTACCCGATTCCTAACAAAAGGGATATCTCAAAACGAACATTTAAAGCTAATGTTTATAGTAAATTTGATTATAAATCTGGATTTGGCAAATTCAAATTGCTGAACAAGATAAATATAAAACAGCTTTCAATGTCCCGTTTGGACAATATGAATGGAATGTTATGCCTTTTGGGCTCAAAGATGCCCCATCAGAATTTCAAAATATTATGAATTCTATTTTCAATCATATTAGTCATTTTTCAATTGTTTATATTGTTGATGTATTAATCTTTTCCGAAGACATTGATTCTCATTTTAAACATTTAAATATTTTCTTTAAAAATGTTAAGCACAATGGATTAGTCATTAGTGGTAAAAAGATTAAACTATTTCAAACAAAAATCAGGTTTCTTGGACATGATCTTTATCAGGGTACCTATAAACCAATTTGCAGATCAACTAAGTTTTCTGATAAGTTTCCCAATATCATTTTAGACAAAACTCAGCTGCAAAGATTTTTAGGAAGTCTAAACTATGTAGCTGATTTTATTCCCAAAGTTAGGCACATTTGCAAACCTCTCTTTGATAGGCTAAAGAAGAATCCTTCACCTTGGAGTGAGGAACAAACCAATGCAGTTATTCTTCTAAAAAATATGGTTAAAGATCTTCCATGCCTTTGTATTTCTAACCCTGACTATTTCATGATTGTTGAGACTGATGCATCTGATATTGGTTACAATGGTATTCTTAAACAGAGAAAAGACCCCAATTCTTCAGAACAATTAGTCTGTTATACTTCTGGAATCTGGAATTCTGCTCAAAAGAACTATAGCACGATCAAAAAGGAAATCCTTGCTATTGTTCTTTGTATAACTAAGTTTCAAGATGACTTGATCAATAAAGAATTTTTGCTTAGAGTAGATTGTAAATCTGCTAAAAAAATCCTCCAAAAGGATTTTAAGAATATTGTTTCTAAACAAATTTTTTCTAGGTGGCAAGCCTTATTATCTAGTTTCGATTTTCAAATTGAGTTTATTAAAGGCGAAAATAATTCGTTGCCAGATTTCCTAACTCGTGAATTCTTGCAGGGAAAATCAAAATGAGACCCTCTTCAAGAGCCATAACAGGGAGCCCTTTCAAAAACAAAGGAAAAGGTCCAGAAGGAAAACCTTCAGCAAAACCATTTGCTATCAGGCCATCTTTGAGTGACCAAAACAAATTCTCATCTTTAGCAAGCCTGCCACCCATTAACCCAACCTTTTCAATATCTCCTTTTCCTCCTTTGCCTCCGAGCTCTAATAAACCTTTTAAACAAGTTACTGAACCCTGTTCACACTCACCATCAGGAGTACCCAGATACTCCTCCCCTCAAACTAAAGATTCTTACATAATGAAAGCTCAAGAAAGTTTTAAGGAAGCGGTTGCACCGACTACTGCTTCTACTACAGATAAAACAACTACAAAGGTACGAGAAACCTTTGAAATCATCTCTTTGCAGGTCTCTCCAATATTAGCCCTTGACAAAGAATATGAAAATTTTGAGGTAAAGCATCTTGTTAAACCTTTATTTTCTAATAGAAATTATGTGGATACTGATAATCCACTAAAAACAAGAAAATACTTTGAGTTTATCCTTGTTGATACCGGCTCAATTGAGGTTGAACATAAACTTAATGATAACTCTGATCCTGATAGTATCGCTTACTCTGAAGTGACTATCAAGAAGATTTTATCTCCTTTTGAGTGGCAGGTAGATCACTTGCATACACCTATTAACTTATCGAGGGAACACAGACCTCAAACATTCAAATTGGCATGACTACAGATCAGCCTGGTTCAA
>JAKWIY010000859.1:0-28920 GCA_027704805.1 Solanum corneliomulleri
ATTTCACCAATTTTAATTTTTTTAAAGCTATTTTTATCCTTCAAATCTGAATGGCCTTAAAAGTCTAGGAAATCAATTTTTTAACAGTAAACCCATCACTTCTATATTTCTAAGGTCAAAAACTTCAAGAAATGCCGAGATTAGGGTTCATCTTGCAAGATTATTTTTGAAAAAAATCATGAACTTAGTTTCATAGGATAACCTATTTTCGAATTCATCACATTTATAACCATTTTATGATTTTTTGAATTATTTATTCATGATTATAGATTCTTAACTATTATACTTTTTTTAAAAAAATAATTACTCCATAAAATTTCCATAATAATATTTCATTCTAAGAATTAAAATTCAGTATTTGTTACGACCATTTATTAAATACCCTGTCTAATTTATAGTTCGTTTAATCAATTTTTTTTAGAGATCGTATCTATCTTAAAAAATAAAATATTTTATTAAGAGTTCCTTTGATGAACTCATGACATATAAGTCAAGAAAATTATTATCTTAATACTTGAAAATACTTTTTAGTTTTATCAAAATACTACAATAACTATTTCAAAATTATTTAATTTAAAAACATATAAAATAAATCAATTTAAATAGTCTTTTTATGGTTTTTTTTGCTTAAAAACTTGAACCCCACATAAACTTAAAACCCCAAAGAGTACTCCCACAGCTCACTATCACAACTGACCAAAAAAATCAATTCTTGTTTTGTTGATTTTCCATTGAAAAATGGGAAGGATATTTGTTGTAGATCTTGAAGGCAGGATTTACAAGTGCAAATTCTGCCAAACCCACCTTGCTCTTGCTGATGACCTTGTTTCTAGGGTAACAATTTCTTCAATATCCCCTTTTAGCTAAGTTTTTATGAATAAAAATCTTATCTTTGTTATATAGAGCTTTTCATTTGGTTTTGACCTTTTGGGGCTTGTTGTTTCTTTGAGTAATTAGCTTTTATTTACTTGTTTTTGCATATTAGATGGTATTTTTTTTGTTTTGAGAAAGGATGCTTTGATGGTATTTTCTTGTTTTTGCATAATTAGATGGTATTTTTTTGTTTTGAAAAAGAATAATTAGATGGTATTTTCTTGTTTTTGCATAATTAGATGTGGTTGTTTGTACACATCCTCCAAAAGTACAACCAAAAGAGAAAACAGGGCTATTCAACTAGAAAGAAAAGAAATGTTCTTGCATGATCATTTGTATGTGCTAGTTTTTTTGGGCATGTGAATGTCGAGTCATGTAGTACGTAGGTGTTTAGCCATTGTTTCATAGTGAAATTTGAAAAAAAAAAGTGGACTCTTTTTTTTTCAAAGTGAATTTTATGCCCAAACATGCTTTTCTAGTTCAACTCTGGAAAAAAAGTGTTCTTTTTTAATAATATATGGAAGCATGTGTAGAGAGTTGTTATGCTTTTTGCTCTATTTGTTTGTTTCATTCTGGGCTGTGACGAAAGTGATTTAACTTGATAATTGGAAGACTAGGTATGGTAGTCATGCTTATTAGCCTTCAAGTCGGAAGTGATTTGGTTTCTATCATTAGGTATGTCACCTAGCTTAATTTTTCAAAGTTGACGAGAAGTTTTTAACATCTTTCGAGATGGATGTATTTTGTGATATATATGGAAGCGTTTATGTTATAATTGAAGTGTTGAAAATGGATTATGTACAATTTGCATGAATTTTGTAACCGATATCTCCATTTGGTTTATTATTCTGGCTTTGGTTATGTTTTGAATACCTTTGTTTGCTCTCATGCTATTAACTTCTTACCAAATGGATGTATCTTGTGATATATATGGAAGCGTTTGTGTTATAAGTGAAGCGTTGAAAATGGATAATGTACAATTTGCATGAATTTTGTAACCGATATCTCATTTGGTTTACTATTCTGGCTTTTGTTATGTTTTGAATACCTTTGCTTGCTCTCATGCTATTCTATCTGATAATACAATCAAATCTCTTTATAACAATAACATTTGTCCTGATATTTTTTGGTTGCATAGCAAAATGTTGTTATAGAGAATGTATAATATAACATAACATTGTATGTCCTCACCCCTACTTCGAAACCTTTCTTTTAGTCGAGGGTCTATAGGAAACAATCTCTCCCTCTAGTCTCTACCCCACAAAGATAGGGGTAAGGTCTGTGTACGTTATATCCTTCGCAGACTCCACTTGTGAAATTATACTAGGTATATTGCTGTTTTAAATGACAGTATAAAGTACATTTTTGTGTGGATGATCAATGAGAACGGATCTTGTAAACAGATTTAAGATTTAGCTCATTAGTTAATTTCTATATTTTGAATGTAATTATTGATTATCCTTCTGTCAAATATAAGTGTCTATCCCTAAAAGCAATTAAACTTAAGTTTTTCTCTTGAATAGCTATAAATGATGACATGCCATTTTCATGCAAGTGTTAATAAACTCGAAGAACACAACGTAAAAACATAAAGTTTAGTTACCAAATTCACAAAGATCAGGCTGGGAGAGTGATTCAGCTTTTAATCAATCTTTATCATTATGTAAATTTTTTGTCACGATTTCTTATTCATTGTATTGCACTTATGGCTTGCTTGGTTTCTGGTTTATTAACGGTTGGTTTTATGGTCAGGGATTTCATTGCCGCAGAGGAAAAGCCTACTTGTTCAATAAAGTGTGAGTGCCTATTAATTTCTCAACTACACATTGAGTAACTAGTTTTGTTTTATGACTTAATCTGCTTGAGCATTCATTTAAGATTGATGTCTGTGACATTCTTTTTGTATCCTATATTACTAGTTATGGTATCGGGAAGAGATTGAGGTTTATTAGATGTAGTTACATAAATTGGGACAGAGTGATTGTTAAATTTTTTGACAAAAGAAAAAGATATATGTTATATTAACTTTAAGTTTTATATGCAGTCTTTTCTCTGTATGATAGATTCATGATTTTCAGTGTTATGGAATTGATCTGTCCTTCATCCCTTGTATCAAATTCTCAAAATTTTTACCATGTCGACGTGTCTGCGAATCATATGCATTTCACATCCATCTTGATGCTTTCTAAATTGTAATGAATTGAGGAACTCACATTGTATGAACTGTAATACTATGACTTTAACCTCTAGACAGATGTTATATGTACAAGAAAAGACTCCTTTCTAGCGTTGACCCGACTTATTAGTGAATCCAAAAGAGTTCCCAATTTCAGTGTTGCACCCATATATTAATTTTACGTTACTGAACAATTAAACGCTAGAGCAACAGCATCCAACTTAACCGTACCACTTGAATGCACTAAACATCAGCAACTTGATGTGCATTGAACATGGCTGTTGAGCTGAAGATGTATTTGAATAGAAATTAGTGTTTGCTTTTTCTAGTAGCGGAACATGTATATTTTCTCTTATCCGTCCTATCTTATAGATTTGGGTTCCCAAGAGGTATCACTAATAAGAAAGATTTTAGACAAACCTCCCTTTTTTCTTTCTCACAAATATGAAGTTCCGATTCCAACTTGGATATTAAAGGGATTACCAGATATGCACATTTTTTCTCGAATTTTACTCTTACCGACTCTGATTTTCTATGCAAGATGTTGTCTAATTAGACCACGAATTACAAATGTATGGTAAAGTTCTATTGCTATTTCACGAGGCAATCCACTTTGATGTAGTGAAAGTGAAGGATCCACGACAATGAATTTTCAAAAACATGATCAGAAAATGAAAAAAAAAATGGATTTCTTTTGCAAGGACAAAATATATCAAGTTTTTAAGGACTAAAGGTTACTGCTTCATTTCTCTTTCTCTGATCGATGATCATAGAAGCCTTGGCAGTGCAATAGATATCATTTTCTCTGCCTTCCCAACACTTTTCAATTGTGCACCCTTTGATATATATGCAGAGGTCTAACTGCTCCGCCTGATTTTGTGATTCAGGGTGAACGTAACTGTTGGACCTCAGGAGGAGAGAGCGATGCTTTCTGGGATGCACACAGTAGCAGATATATTTTGTTGCTGTTGCGGGCAAATTGTTGGCTGGAAATATGTATTCCCTTTCGTTCTCCTCTCTCTATTTCTCGTGCATGTAGAAATAGACACCAAAACAAACGCACAGACAAAGAGAGGAGGAAAATAGTTGCTCCTCTCGCCATAAATATGTTACCAATTGCACATGCATGATGTACCTACACCGGAAACTTTGTTAACAACTAGCACTTCACGTTTCTATCATGCAGGAGGCTGCACACGAGGAAAGCCAGAAGTATAAAGAAAAGAAGTTTGTTCTCGAAAGGTGCATCTTTTTTCTTGTTGATTTCACATTCGACATATATACATGAAAACATCTTCCTGTTTTTGAATCTCTTCCATATAATACTCCATGCTCTTCCATATAACACTCCATGCTCTTCTGGTTGTTTGTTAACAGGGGTAGGATCGTTGACGGAGTTGACACTGAATTCTACATCGATACTCGTCCAACTAACAGTGATACTGAGGATGCATAGGCTTTGTTATGTGATGTGTCTATCTTAACATGTGTGGTTGTTGTATCTTGTAAGTCTAGTTTGTAGATATAGGGAAGAAGCTGTTTGTATCAAAATATTGTGTGGTTGTAGCTTGTAAGTCCAGTTTGCTAGTATATAAAGGTTATGCATAAGTTTTTGGTCTACAATACATGATTTTTCATGATGTATGAAAAAATAGAATATAAGTGCTAGTATGATTATTATCTCCTAACTGGTTAAACTAAAAATAGTGAACGGAGGTATAACTTTTAAGTTCTGGATACAGATTCGTCTTTATTATAAAGTGATTTACTCTTATGGTCGTGAGAATATTGTCATGCTTCTCCAGTATAAAGTCATATTAAATTCATGTTAGGAAGTGTTTTACTCTTAGTGTCACACTTTTTAGTACAAATTTATATTTAATTCGATTCTAATAAGAATACTGAACACCATGCCCGAAAATTAAAAAAAAAAAAAGTCTCAAGGAAATGCTTAAAATATACAATTGGAACTAGTACTTGCAAGTCAATGCAAGAATCTTTTTTAACTCTTTCCTTTTTATTGTGTCTTCAAAATCTAATCTTTGTTTTAATTTTACAATGAAAAAGTAAAAATGATTTGGATTCTATTCATTTTTCGAATATAGTAAATAGTCTAAAAGCTACAAGAGCAAAGAAAGAATAAGATGTTTTTCGAATAAACATTACATGAGGGAGCACACAAGCACAAATTTTTGAAAAATAAAAGGACTAAATTGTTCCTATGCTCAAAATTGTTCTATTTTGTTTTTTACTAGATAATTTATTTATTTATTCAAATCCTTATTATTGATATGTATTCCTTTTTGGATAAATTGTACAAACTTGCATAACTATTTCTTCATTCTTCTAATTACATTTTTCATTAGAAAACTAGGGTTATTGATACATGTATATAATAGAATAAGATACATGTATTTCAAATATATGCATGTCAAATTAGGTGTAATTTATTCTAAATATATAATATTTAAATATAATTTACATTTATCCATTCGCTTTATATTTAAGAATGTATCTGTGTTCACAAATTTTATGTATTGATGTTTCCAATACCAATTTTATGCATATGTTCTAAAATAAATTGCATCCGAAGTATTTTGATTTCCACTTCATCCTATATATCTGCTATCAATTTCATCAATATACTTAGTATCAAATATGTATTGATACATCCATATATAGACATATATATCCAGTATCAAAATATACATTCATACACGTCAATTTCTTAGGGTGAACTTTCACATATAACCACTTAAAAATAGTCTAATTACTCTCCATAGCTATAGTTTGATAATTACAATTCGTAGCTATATGTTATATGGAGGAGAGAGTCGAGCAAGACTGAGAGAGAGAGAGGAAAAAAGAGTAGGAGAAAGATAAATTGTATATGTATATCGGTTAGATAATTGTATATTATACATATGTATTTGTACATATGACAAACAAGATTAGGAGAGGGAGGAGAGAGACGAGAGAGGGCAAAGAGTTGGAGAGAGATGAATTGTGTATGTATATAATTGTGTATTATACATATGCATTTGTATATATGGAAAGTGAGATTGGGAGAAGGAGGAGAGAAGCGAGCGAGAGAGAGGTGAATGATATATGTATATCAGATAGATAATTGTATATTAATACATATGTATTTGTATATTTTGACAAATTATTATAATAAAATTATTAGTACAATAAATAATTAAATAATATAAGTTGGCTTAATTACTTCATTTTTCCATTTTTTAATCAAAACAATCACAAAGCTCATTAGATTTCCCACCAAACGCTACAGATAAATACCTGGAAAAAAAATTCCTTCAAAGAGGAAGGTAAACAAAAATGGCGTTCTCAGCTAACCCGTTATCTCTGAGTGTACCCGAACCCGTATTCGAATCCTGGCTCCGAGATACCGGCTACCTCGAAATTCTCGATCAACGGACGACCGATCTCCACCGCCACTCCTCCACCACCACCGTTGCGGCGACGACTGCTTCCTCCGACGCTGCTGTTACTAATTCTGCTGCAGCCGCAGTATCAATTTCAAATGGAGTCTTCGTTCTAATATTTTCACGTATTGGAACCTTATTATCGCTTTTAACGCTTAATCCGTTTGCAAAACTCACATCTGATGACTTTTCCGGTGATACCCCGTCGTGGACCCTCCAATTTGTCGGGTCATTCGATTCTTACTCATTTCCTTCGTCGCCGTCTCAGGCTCGGCTTAGAGTACACGAGAATGTTAAACGCTATGCTCGGAATTATGCCTCCCTCTTTGTCCTCTTCTTTGCTTGCTCTCTGTATGTTTTCTCTCTCTATCATCTATAGAAAATGACACATTCTATATGTATGTATGTGTAAGTATGTCCGCAAATATGTATATGAACATTGACATGTATCTGTTTATGCGATTACAATTATTAATAATTAACAATTGAACTTGTGCAATAACTTGAATGGTTGGCTTTGTTTTGAACACTATCTGCTAAGGCTTAGTATGCCATGGAGTGGAATAAAAATAGAGAATTCATATAACTTACTACAACTAATTTAGGATTGAGGTGTTAGGCGGTTGATTGATTGATCAAATTTTGTGTGAGAAACTTGACGTTTTTAGGCTTTTGAGAGTTAAGTGAAGCTTACAGGAGGACAGTGGATTTGGATACCGACATAAACAACATGTATACAGACATTGATATGTAGTATGTGGCAAATGCACTTTAGAAGCTTGGTCTCTGATTGGACAATGTTTAGTTTCCGAGTAATATGCTGAAGTTCTTTAGAACTTGTACTTGTTAAATATAAAGATATTAAGGGCTTGGAGATTGGAAGACGGTACTTGGTTTGGATTTAGCAATATTATATAGCTGAAGGATTGTCAGTTGCTTGATTTTTGTGCTATTTGATTGCTTTGGCATTGATTGCATTTTGATAAATTTGGGTAACAGGTACCAAAAGCTGTTTGCCCTTGTTGGGTTGATATCATGTTTGGCACTTTGGGATGTATTAAAGTTATGTGGAGATCGCTGGGGATTAGAGCAGCGCCCAGTTATCAAACAAAGCTTGGTTCGCATTGCTCAGTGTGGTGAGTCAATATTCTTGAGTAATCCCCCCCCCCCCCCCCCTCAAAAGTATAAAGACGCCTAGGGTGTTGCTCTCTTGAATGATTCAGGTCCAGCATTCTACCAGTGTATATGGTGATGGATGATGTGATCATAGCTTTGATTATTTATCATTTGCCATATATATATTTATCCTGTGTATATTGTAAAAGTGAACACCAGGAAACAACAGTTGGCTCATACCTGATCTTTTAGCTTCTAGTCAACCTTTTGAATATTGTCTATACTAGTGTTCCTTCTCATAAATAGCACTCTGCACTCCTCTAGATTGGAGGCTCTTATGCCAACTTTTGGTCGAGGCACAGAGTTTATGTTCATACCAAATGGAGACACTTAATAGCAGAACATGTGTAGCTTAAATAGTATTCATATCTATAATAACACTCGATTAGACCTATATGGTATAAGATCAAAGAATTATATGGAACATTTTGGCTGGCAGATTCTACATCTAACTTTACCCACGTCATCATTTGTTCTAATTGTTGTTTTCCTCATGTTGGGAGACGCTCATTGCATCCTAAAAGTCCTGCTCCTCTTTTGCTTTCTTGATAATCTGATCTATAAGATCGCTACCATCCATCCAATTTGAGACCAAATGTATTTTCTTTCTTCTATTGCAAATTAGATGTTACAACATCAGTACAAGAGTTTTGGACAGCATATCAGCGGCAATGGATGTAGAATCATGTAATGGTCTAAAGAAAAACATTGTCAATTAATTGCTTATAGAACGACATACTTAGGAGTCAGTCAGGACTCAGGACTATTTAAAACCATCACATGCCAATCTGTTGAGGTGTTGGATGACCACATATTTCTAGGTTACTGATATTCAGAAACATTGGATTTGCAATGGATACTCTTAAAACGTTTCACCAAAATTACTGGAAATCAGGATCAAGGACAAATGATCCAACCACTAAGCTAAAGTATGTAATGAGTTGGTACTACAAAATAGATGCAGATGTGAGGAATTGCATACAAATTGATCATGGAGCAGGGATATATGGTTTGGCTATTTTGTTACCTAAACAACTGTGTATTCGTTTAAAATGCTGTAAAAAGTTCATATATTAGCTTCTTGTAAGGCAGTGAATGCATATTTTGTAAAATCTGTTTCTTCATCATTAGAGAAGAATGTCATGTCACTTTCTCAAATCAATTTTTGTGTTCAAAGTTTCACAAGTTCTCACAATGATAGAACCCCCAACCCAATTTGGAGAAAAACTGAGGTGTGGATGGTGTGGGGATGATGAGGAAGGTACTGTATCTTTACTCAAAATTATTATAAATAAGAAAAATATGGTAGAAACAGCTTAAATGCTTTAGTCCACAGATGTTCTAGTGTCGATGGGCCTGAAGGAAAAGAAAGAGGTGGGGAATATTTGAGTATATTCATTTCCAAAAGAAAACAAGAAAAGGGGAAGTAGGAAAGGCTTATTATCTCTCCATTTCATCCTGTGTAGTACCTGCACCTTGTCTTATACTCAAATATTGTGAAGAAGCAAAATATGGTGGAAATAGCTTCAAATGGTTTAGCCTCAGCCAGATTAGTGTCAATGAGCGTAAAGTAAAAAAAGTGGGAAAGGATTTCTGGGAAGCTTTTTGGCGAGAAATTAAAAGAAGAGGGAAAAGTAAAAATGGAAGGTTTATAAGCCTCTCCATATCATCTGTTGTAGGAAACCAGTACCAGCAAAGTTAACGAGATATTGGTATCTCTTCTCCATATCATCTTTTTGCAGTACCTGCGAAGTTAACTATACATTGATATACTCGTACAAACAACGTAAAAGATGCTTTTGCGATAGAAAAAGTTAATGGGCTGAAGTTTCCTGTCCCTTAGCACGATCTTTTTTACCAAACATAATTTATTAGATGGGGTGAGTTCTACATCTCTTCCTTCTTGTTCTCAGTATTTCTAGAGGTTCTATTTCTTCACAAGTGATGTGAAGGTACGGATTATGACTTCATAGTTGAAGTGATGCTCTTCTGAGAAGCGTGTTCTTCAAAAGTGAAATGCAAAGTAGCTATACCTGGTATTCAGGTATTTACTTCAAAAGAACTTGTGTGGAACTACCTAGTTATAATCCAATTTCGGCAGAATATTGTTGATTGAAGAATCTAACTAGAAAGGACGAGAAAAAGAGAAAAAAAGGAAAAAAGGAGGGGATGATAGGTTTCTTTTGGGTACTGGGATACTAGGACTACTCTTACATGCATATTTCAGCATTCTTTCTGTAGTCAATGTCTTCTTCCACTTCTTGAGTTCATAATACTTCTTGAGTTCTCTTCTACTCTCTTAATTGAGTTCTATATAAAAAAGGTTAAAGGGGAAACTTTTTATGGTAAAAAATACTGTCGTTTCAGTTATTTCTCAAGAAGAAAAGAGGGGATCTGTTGAACTTTATGTATTCAATTCACCAATAAGACACGAAGGCTTACTTCACATTTTGAATTTGCACAAAAATAGACTATTTTCTACCTATCATATATGAAGCTAAATGCAGACTATTTTGTACTAACTATATATAAAAGCTAAATGCTGTGGATTGATAATGTTTTATGGTTGATTATGTGAAACTGTATAATCATTTTGTGATTGTATGTTATGTTTTCAGTGTTTGTGGATGTTACATTTCAAGATGTTTATTGTTAGATTAATATTGTCTGTGATTAGATGTTGAAATTAGAATTTTCATTGCAGGAAGTACCAATTCAAAATTAGTAGTAGTAATTTTCATTGCAAGCTTTTTATAAGTCCATGTATGTTATACACTTTGTTTCCATCTTCCTGTAAGCATGTATGTTAAATCTTGATTCACAGTTTTTGTTTAAAGCCCAACTGATGTTTTGCTGTTTTTGCGTTTCTAGTTCTTAGATACGCTTTTCAGTCTTTTCAGATGTATATTGGACGGTTTTTGTTTCCCTAGATAATTTCAAGCACTTGTTTATTTTTGCAAGCAGAAATTTTTCTGAAACTAAATAAATTTGAGAACTGAGTCAGCCTTCTTGTACAGCTACTGCAGTTATTCTATTCTGTACCAACGTTCAAATGGCTCTCTTCTCAGCTCTTGCGGTCAGTTATGGAGGTAAGTTATCTTTCGTGCCTAATTTGTTATCTTACTCTTTATCTTCTGTTTTATTCCTAATTTCTAGAGCTTATGGCTAATCGATGCATTTACAGTGATGATTCTGCATGCCTCATTTAGGAAGCTGACCCCCTCAAAACAATCAACTTCAAAAGAAGTAAACAGAAGGGTCCTTAGAAGTTGATGAGTGGTTATTATTGTCAAGTCATACAATCACATAGTCGTTGCCTGGAGAGAGGGTTAACCGTGTTTACAAACTATAGCATTCGAGTCTGGCTCATGAGTGCATCTCTCCATATGAAACGGAGAATTCTTCGAGTCACAATGTAAGAAAAGTTTCTTCTTTAATTTTTTTTTTTTTAGGATGTGTGTATGTGTCTATACAATGGGAAAAAAAAAAGACTAGATAAGATTTCAGATGGGTGTAGAACCCTAAAGAGAATTGGCACTGCTATGGCTTTGTTCTTTTACTATATGAATTAGTATTAGTAACACATTTATTAATCTTCGACTGAATAATTTGCTTTCCTTGACATGCTATAGTTAATACTTAAATAGTATAAACTTTGTCTTTGCACATGAAAAAAATGGGCTAATGTTGCTTTAATATTATCATAGATATGACTAAATACATAACCAACCCTTAAAGTTGTTAGTATATTTCAGATATTCGAACTAAGTCATGTTTCAGTTGAACATCAACTCCTTGTATGTGTTTCAATTAGATATTTTTAATTCGATTTTTAATTATTCTTTTCGTGTGTATGGTTAATCACATAAAGTACATTATTTCCTTCAATTATACGTATTTGCCTTTATAAGCTATAAAATGTCAAACATTTTTCTACTTGAGCTTAATGCTTATAATTAAAGGAGATATTGTATTTTATGTGGTTAACTTAATCAGGACAGATTAAAATACATGTAAAATTTGAAGCAAAAAGTCTATTTTAAACACTTTATTAGGAGTTGAGGTGTTTAGTTAGAACAAGACTTAGTTCAGTAGAATATTTTAACAAATTTAAAGAACTCATTATATATCAAGTCTTTTCGAATAAATTAATAAGGATTAAACTGTTTAATTTACTAGCCGCCCATGTTGACTCCCTCCCACCGGGGGCGGATTTAAAGGGTCAAGAGGGTGTTTATCCAAACTCCTTTCACAAAAAATTATATTATATATATAGGGTAAAAAATAATAATTTAACTTTCCAAGTTTAGAAATGAAATTCATTTTGATGTTTCAATATTTTTATTTTTCGAATCCTTAATTTATTCAAACACCTTAAAATTATGATTTCACATAGTATGTCCAGGTGCAAACCAAAAGAAGAAGATCATATTTGGTGTAATTTTTGTTATCTTGTTTGTAGTCTTTGCTGTTGCCAATGTGACTTTTTGGTGCCAACTTTAACTTTACTTTGCCATAATCATGAAAGTAAAAAGACAGATAGTTAACAGTGAACTTTGTCTCTTCATGGAGTACCCCACAATGACTTTTAGGACTAATTTTCTTTGATTAAAATGCTAAATGATGATTTCCATGTCAAACTTTTCAATTAAATATGTCGATTCTGAAAATGTACATCTAGACATCATAATTTAATTTAAGTTATTCAGTAAACACACTTTGTGGAATGTGTTTTCTCAATATTGAAGTGTTCACTGAGCAAACTTAAATCAAGTTAAATTTACCTAATGGACATGTAAATTTCTTTTTGTAACAAGCTTAACATGATATTCTACGATACTATGTTATACAATAATCGATTAGATTTTAATAATAATATAAAAGTTATTTTAACTTAAATCCATTTTTTTTATCTAGTGTGACTCATGATCACACTTAACTCTTGTGCTTGCCAGCCCATGACATCTATTGAGTGGGGAAGGAAATCAAACTAGACTTCCTTTTCAATACAAGTGACCAAAAATTATATGGTCCCATCCCATTACCAATAGTGTAATAAACATTGCTCAATCCTTAAGGTTCAATGACTCCATTTTTTGTACTGTATTTTTTGAGAAAATGCATAAATAGCCTGTTAATCTATGTTCGAAATTTCAAAGACACACTTATACTATACTAAGGTCCTATTATCTTCATAAACTTATTTTATAAGTAATTTTCTATCCCTTTCCGCCCTACGTGGCACTAGCTTGAAAAAAAAGTCAATCAGTATTGGGCCACAAAATAGTGTCACGTAGGCCGAAAAAGGGTAGAAAATTATTAATAAAATAAGTTCAGGGGTAATAGGACCTTAGTATAGTACAAGTGTGTCTTAGAAATTTTGAACATAAGTTAAGGAGGTACTTATGCATTACGTCGTTTAGTTGTGAGATAAAACTAATATTGTGATATAATATGAAATTATTTTATTCTGCATTCGGTTACAGATATGATGTCTCACTATTTAAACTAAAATAATGAAATTAATTGTCTCATATAAAAGATAGAAAAGCTAAACTCAATTCATAATATATCTTTGTTTATTCAATCTACCAATTCTAACTTACTAAACTATTAAGTGTTGAAGAAGTGTGAGAGAGGGACAATTAATCCGAGATGCTACTTGTGAAATTTATTTTCTCCATACCTCAATTAAGGAGGTCATTTTCCTTTCCTTTTTTTTTTTTTTAAAAAAAAAAACAAACTCATTTTTCCTAAAAAAGTTGAATTACCAAATATGAATATATGTTTTTCACGGTATCGCATACAATATACACTCTATTATACGTATTGGATAGAATTCAGTAACATTAATTCAAATCATATATAAATATTTAGAAATTCACAAATTAAGTGTACCAATAATGAATTGTGAATCCAATAATATAAAATGGGTTAGAAGTTCACGATTCAAAATTTAAATTTTAAATCATTGTATATAACGAAAACTTAGGATGCCCCACCTCACGTTTTTTTGCTATAGACATATTCATTATTGAAAGTGATTGAAATGGAATATGTGAAAGAATTATTGCAGCATTAGTGATAAATATCAACAAAGAAAACAAATAATTGAACAAAAATAACAAAAAGAAAAGCTATACTAAAGCACATCATTTTTTATACACAAACATATAGTGGACTAATTTAATCTTGGGTTGTATTAGTTTCACATGTGATTACTCAACTTTTATTTTATTACATTAAGGTTAAAAAAACTATTTGTGGTGATAAAAAAATATTCAACTTTATTTTAATATCAAAAGAGAATCACTAAACTTTTTTTTTAAAAAAAAAGCAAACAATCACTCACATAAAGTCACTCATCTAATTAAATGTCTCTTTTGCTTTCTTCTCCTAATGACTTTCAATGATATGTAATGAAGTTAAGTAATTTTCTTGATACTTTAATCACCTAATTTGATTTTTTTTCATCATAAACGATAATTTAATGACTTTAGTGTGATAATTACAAAGTTCAATAATCATTCATAAAACTAAACATCTTTGTGAAAGTGGTCACTATTTCTTACATTAAGATAGATTATATATATGTACATCACCCCTTAAGATGCAATATACGTGAGATGCTTTATACACCAGACTGTCTAATTCGAAAAAATTAATATTTTTCGATTTCTACGTGAACGCGAGATACTTTGTACACGAAACTGTCTAATCCCAAACAACTATACTAGTAGTTCTTACTTATTTATATAACACAAGTAGAAGGGGGAGGTGAAGAGAGAGATAGAGAGAGAGAGAGAATGAAGTTCTTGTTCCAATGTCCATGTTGTTCTTGTTTTTGTTTCATGAAGCCCCAAAAAGGAAAACCAAAAGCCAAAGAAGAATCAAAACCTAAAGCCAAAGTTGAAGAAGCAAAACCTAAAGATAAGAAGGTAGAAGAAGCAAAACCAAAAGAGGAAGAAGAAAGCAAGCCACAATGAAAGAAGAGGCAATGAGATAATGCAACTATATATTATGCTCATACAAGTAATATTGTTCTTCATTTACTTCTAGTTTAAAATATTTATTGTGTGCTATTGCAATCTTTAACTCTTTTGAGAAAAACCTCATCTTATATGTATTCTTATAAAAAAAAATATTTGCACTTTATTCACTATGATGATGAAATGCATACCTAGTAGTCATTATTAACTATGTTTGATTAGATCCATCGACTATATTGTCACACTCTTGTCGATTTGTAAAAAATACATAATTCTTAAAGAATTTGATATATATTCAAAAGAAAATTTTGAAGGATATGATAAAACATAATGAGTAATTAAATTTCTGTGAATTAATTTCTCAAATATTAATCGAACTTAGAGTTTTTTATCTATATAAAAATAAAAAAATAAAAAGTACTTTTTGTCGGTGTGAAGTCACTCAACTTAAAAATACTCTTAGAAAACAACTTGAGCTAGAAAAACACATAAGCAAGCCAAAATACCATGTTTTGTACAATTATTTCTTTTATACAAATCAAGGCCATAAAAGGCATGCACTAATATTTAGATAAATTAATTTTATTTAGATCAATTTGAAAATAGTTTTTTTTTAAAGGTTACTCTACACTAAATTCTAATTTATATCTACTTAAAAGGTAATATATTCCCTTAAAAAAGACAAACATCTCGAATATTTTATAGTCCATAAATTTTCACAAATAAAGCATGAAGACATCACGTATTGTCTTTCTCAAGAAAATCTCCAATATTCAATAAACTTTGGGATATTCATAAAGATCATTTCAAGATGTGGGCAATGGTGGAACCACATGTAGAGGGGTGTCGATGGACGCCCCTTCATCGTAAAATTACAGTATAGCTAAAGTAAAAATCTTTTTATGTATATATATTACATATTGACATTTTTTTTTTGATTTCTACGTGATTTTAATCCTTTTTTAAACACCTCTTAGTCGAGCCATTGGATGTGGCCGAACTCTTCTTGACAATCGAATACTTCGGAAAGACCCACAAAATCCTTTCATGGAGATCGAATATTAACATCTGGTCAAATTCTTCTTGACAATTATATACTTCAAAAAGATCACCTTTTACGGAGATCAAATAAATCTCAAAGAGATTTAAATTATCCTAATTCGAGAAATACGCTATTGGAGTCCTCGATTCATGGAGAAAATTCAGATAGGCGAATCGAGGAAACAATTAGATTTGTACTCATTGTTTCATCAATAAAACTATATTTCTTGATATTTTATTTTTAATTACAGTTTATTTTCAGTCACTTTAAAATTAGTTGCAACCAATAATATTCCACGTAACGAACAATCTTGTCACATTTGAGCATGAGTTTTTTTTTTTTTAATCAAATTAAAATTACATGTCCTTTTGAAAAATAAAATAAAATTATGGGTCAAGTTTAAATTCTTTAAAAAGGTAAAATCATAAATTTGAAATTGTAATCTATCTTTCAAATTAATTTTGAGATTTAGATTTTAGTTATTCAAATTGCTATATAAAACACAAATTTTAAAACAAAATATCAAATTTATAGTTTAAATTGCATGCTCAATCACCTCCTTAATAGCGTTCTCATTTCTAAATTGAAAAAAAAAAAAAGTAAAATGGAAATTCTTTTGTTTCTTAATTAGGTAGCTTCGTGCTATTAATTATTATAGTTCAATTTATTTTTTTAATCTAAACCACTTCAAATCTTCACTAGAAACCAGACTGATCCAATTAATTTAGTAATTGGTACTTTCAATATGCTTTTTTTTGTTCCAAATAAGAGTTATTTAGTAACAAAATAAATTCAAAAATAATTATCACTTAAAAATTAAAGATAAAAATTAATATGTTTTTCTAACTATACTTTTGTACTTTTTTTTTTTAATACTGTCAAATTTTCAAAAAAATATTTATTACATAAATAATGTAATAAAGTTTATATATTATGTATTATTTTTTATTAAACACACTTTTTCTAGAATAATGTTTTGGGACGGATAAGGTAAGAAAATAGGAAAATAATCAAAGAATAACTTTTAGGAATAGTATAGTTTTAAGATGAAATTACAATATGTCTCTCTTTAGTTAGTTATTATATTAATGCCTTAAAAAGTAACACAAATCATATACATTAATATGTAGCTCAGATACTTTAAAGAGTATCTTGAATACATTATAATATAAATTGGATATATAATATGTAGCTCGAATACAGTATAATATAAATCAGATATATTATAAAATAAACCGAATACATAATATGTAATTTAATTACATTAAATACTGGCTCGGATACATTAAAAAAATAAGAAATGTTAGAGATATTTAAAAATAAAATAAAATATTGAAAATAAGAAGAATATTAGATGTGTATTTAGTAGTTTTTCCATAATCATAGTTCCAATGTTGTGAACAACCTTTTCAAATGCCAAACAATTTTGGGAACTATGACAAACAAACGAATTTGAAAAACTCGAAAGCCCAAATTCCGGTGGGTCTTCTTAATAAATTTGAGTTCACCACTCAAGTCCAAAATAAAAAGGTCTCAAAAGCTATATATATATATATATATAATATATATATATATATATATATATATATATATATATATATATATATATAATATGGCAATTACAAAGTCTAACACACAAATTACTTTCTATCCCTACTCTTTCATTGTTTACTAAAAATCCATTTCTTAATATATATATATATATATATATATATATATATATATATATATATATATATATATATATATATATATATATATATCTATATATATATATATATATATATATATATGGCAATTACAAAGTCTAACACACAAATTACTTTCTATCCCTACTCTTTCATTATTTACTAAAAATCCATTTCTTATATTAATTCGAATACTAAATATTGCAGAATGATACTTAAATTAGAGTTGATGGATACTTTAAAAATTTAATTTGTTGTTATCAGTTACAACGTAAAAAAGGGATTACATTTATCCCACATTTCACGTGAACATCTAACAAATTTAGCATCCAATCTGCAAAAACCTCTAACTGATTTGGGCATTCATGTATTTCAAATTGTGAAACCTTCATATTGTTCTTCGAAAAAAAACACAAAGTCAGTTTAAAAAATTTTTGGAACGCAATTTGTGAAGATTCAAAAATAAATATTTCGATCTTGTTAAGACATTCTGGATCATGGAAAAATGATGTTATATACGAGCGATACAAAAATGATGGGATAGTGGTTGGGGAAAATATTTCGTTCATGAATTTTATTTCACCCATTGCGGCTGAGTTGAGTATTGATGAATTGAAAAAAAATATCAATATTAGATATGTTGTTGAAGGTAATTCGTCTACATTGTGTATTCGGACTGCTGTACGGTTGAAATTGTACATAAAAATTAAGAAACATGAGGTGGGATTCCAAATGTATCCTCTATTCATTGATACATCAAATAAAGGTATTGAAGAGATACTAAATTTCGATGCAACAGGTGTCATCGTGTGCGTTGAGGGTGAAAAAAATGAAGCAAATGCTTTAAGCATTGTTGAATCAAAAATTGGTGATACATAGGACAAATTACTAAAATACACAACTTTAATTTACCTATTCCCAATATTTCCCTACTCTTTTATTAAAATTCAAAAATTCCTTTTTTACACCCAATGGGAAAAGTCCAGCTTTGAGTTCCGACGTAAAAAGTCAGTAAAGTATCATTGGGTGTAAAAAAGAGATTTTTGAATTTTAATAAAAGAGTAGGGAAATATTGGGAATAGGTAAAGTAAAGTAATATGCGGAATTAAAAGAAATAAACTTACAAAAGAAGGCTGTTTATTCAAGCTTTAAACTTCATTATACAAGAGAGAGAGAGAGATTTTCAGAATGTTATGAGAATTTTCTGATCTTTAGTGGATTATCAGTATCCAGATAATTGAAATCAGTATAACATGGCTTTATTAATGTATTGATATCCATGTTAGATACTTCTTTGTTGAGTGCCATCAAGGGTATCACCTGTGAAACCTGAAAATCAAAAGATTCATCCTTTAGTTTTGGTTTTTGGGAGATGGTTTTAGTTAATTCTGGATTAACTGCTTGGGCAAAAGACTCAGGGGCTTTCATTGCATAAGCTGATTTGGTTTGTTGGGAAGATGACGCTTCAAGAGCGACAGTTGGTCTCAAATTGATCTTTTGAGGTTGAGGGGGGTGGTTTGGCCTTAAAAGCCTTTGTTGGGATGAAGCTGGTAGCATCAGATAATCAGGTAAAGCTGTGAATTTGTTTTGGAAAGTCAAAGCAGGTCTTATGAAAGAAGATTCTGCTTTTGCTGGAGTAAGAGGAGGTAGTTGGAATGGTCTAGCCATTCTTTGTTTTGGAGGATCTGCATCTCCTTTGGCCGGTTTAAATGGCCTCATGTTTCCCCTGCAAAAATTCACGGGTTAGGAAATCTGGTAAAGAGTTGTTTTCTCCTTTGATGAAATCAATATCAAAATCAAAGCTAGATAGTAGAGCTTTCCATCTAGCAAAGATTTGTTTTGAAACAATATTTTTGACATCTTTTTGAAGAATTTCTTTAGCAGATTTGCAATCTACTCTTAATAAAAAAAATTTGTTAATAAGATCGTCTTGAAACTTTGTGATTCAAAGAACAATAGATAGGACTTCCTTTTTAACAGTAGAATAATTCTTTTGAGAGGAATTCCAGATTCCCGATGTAAGACGAACTAATTGCTCTGTAGATTCAGAATCTACCATTTGTTTGAGAATACCTCCATAACCCAAGTCAGAAACATCAGTTTCTACGACCATAGATGCATTTGGGTTAGGGATACCTAAGCAAGGAATAGATTGAACAAGAGCCTTTACTTGAAGAACCTTTTGAGTTTGTTCAGAACTCCAAGGGACAGGGATTTTCTTAAGTCTTTTGTACAAAGGCTCGCAAATATGTCTGATCTTGGGGATGAAGTCAGCAACATAATTCAAACTTCCTAGAAATTTCTGAAGTTGTGTTTTGTCAGTAATTTCATTGGGAAACATAGAAGAGAACTCTAAAGCTCTACAAATTGGTCTATAGGTTCCTTGGAAGAGATCATGGCCTAAGAACCTAATTTTTGTTTGAAACAAAATCATTTTCTTAGCACTGACGACTAAGCCATTATTTTTAACCACATTAAAGAATGTGTTGAGGTGTTTAAAATGAGAATCAATTTTCTCAGAAAATATCAACACATCATCAATATAAACAATTGACATTAAAGAATAATCATTGAAAATATAATTCATGATATTTTGGAATTCAGAAGGGGCGTTCTTGATCCCAAAAGGCATTACATTCCATTAAAATTGACCAAATGGAACATTAAAAACATTTTTATATTTATCGTTTTCAGAAATTTGAATTTGCCAAAAACCCGATTTCATATCGAATTTGCTAAATATTTTAGCCTTAAAAATCCTTTTTAAAAGGTCTCTTTTTTTAGGTATGGGATACCTAATCCATTTTAAAACGGAATTGAGTGGCTTGTAATTAATTACAAGTCTAGGAGCACCTCTTTCCTTCTCAGAGTTTTTATTGACGTAGAAGACAGAGCAGCTCCAAGGAGATTTTGAAACTCTGATGATGCCATTTTTTAAAAGAGTATTAATCTCTTCTTTGCAAAATTCCATCATTTCATGATTCATCTGAATGGGTCTTGCCTTAGTGGTAATGGCCCTTTCATTGAATCCTTCAATGTATGGTAAGGAAACATATGTTTTTTTCTATTCCAAAAGGCATTAGGAAAATCAGAACAAATTTCTTTTTCAAATTTCTCTTGAAGATTTGCTATTTTGTTAACAATCTCCGGGGTTTTTAAAATCTGTTCGATTTTCTTAATACAAATTTTATCCTTTAAAAAGGTGAGATGTTGAGAAAGTTTGTTTATTTTGAAAATAGTTTTTTCTTTGACAAAATTACTTTCTTGAGAAAGGGTTTTCACAAATGGGAAAAGTAATTCTTTTCCTAAAATATTAGTGGAAATACCATCCAGATTAGTGAAATACGATTTGATTTGAGTAATAAAAGGTATTCCTAGGATGATATCTTCATTAATATCTTCAGTTATAACAAAATCATTTGTTAAACAAATGCCATTGTTGCAAATATGAGCTTTAGAAAGCTTATAATTTATTTTCAAAAGTTCTCCTGTAGCGGAGTATAATTTTGAAGTACTTTTTTGTAAATACTGAAGAGGAACAATACCTTTCATGATGCAGTTTCTATCAGCACCGCTATCAAGCAAAGCAACTTTGTTAATAACAAAATGTTTATTTACCACTATTTTAATAGGGATATGATGACTCTGAGGTCTAATAGAGGAGATTACCGTTAAACCTGATGTTGCAGAGGTAGAGGCATTATTACCTGATTCTACCAGGTGGTCATTGTTAATTTCTTTATCATCATCGGAACCACTCTTCGAAGAGCTGTGCTTGGATTCAATATCTAAGAAAGCTGATTTTTTAGAAATTTGACGAAGGGGAATGTCAGTTTCTATGGTAGAGAGACGAGATTTGATATCTCGAATTTCTTCTTTAAGAAAGTTAACCTCATGACGAAGGTCAGAAATTGTTGGTTCAGAGTTGCTGTCTGAACGATTCATGATTTGTTTCATGCTGAAAGGTTCGATAATAGGACGAGACTTTGGTTTGTCTGTATTGAGGATAAGATTTTTGAGTTCTAGGAGAAAACGATTCCTAGCCTCATCATCATTGATATGTTGAATAACATCAAAGAGAGCTTCTTTGGAGTGATCAGAGAGAACCCTGATCTGTGGTTCTTTTCCACAAGTGCAGAATGCCTCAGTGCAGGTGCAACCTTTTTCTGATTGACTGGAATCTGAATCATAGTCCAGGTTGATATCTTCATCTGAGCTGTTTTCTTCAGATGCATCCGAAAGATCAGAAAATGGTTCATCAAGGATGGCAAGAAGTTTAACTTTTGTCTCCTCATCCATTTTAAGAAGATTGATTTTCTTCTTCTTTGTCTTTAAACGGCATTCATTAGATCTATGGCCTTCTTTACCACAGTTCCAACAAACATCTTGCTTCTTCTTGGTAGATCTTTTAGATCTTCTTCTTTTGCTTTCAGGTTTGGAGGAATCACTCTTCCTTTTTGATTTCCTTCTGTAGGATTTTTCTTTACTCTCTTTCTTCTTGACATCAGGCGGAGTAATGAATCCAAAATCTCTACAAAAACTTCCAAGTTCTTTTTTCGAAGAAGATTGTTCCTTTTTAAGCTGGTGTCTCAGCTTGATGTCTGTGCATAGTCTAAGGGCTACAATGTTGATGGTGCTTACCAAATCACCATAAGTAAGATTACCATAAGGAATACTTCCATTATTCCTATCTTGTATCTTAGTTCTTACCTTATCTGCAAAGAGAGGAGGTAGACCACTGATGAAGCGTTCCTTCCAATAATCCAAATTACAATCTGGATGGATCATAACTTTGCTCAAAAAGGCATGTTTGTAATGGATGAAGTTGTCTAAGTTTGGGCAACTTAGATTACTTAGAATTTGGAGACTCCTGTCCTGAAACAACTTTGGTTCTCCAATAAAATGTTTAGCAATATGGTAAAGTAAGGTGGCACAAGCGTCTTCTCTTGTTAGAGTAGAAGTTGTTTGTGCATTACCTTCCATTTTTAGCACAGTCTCATTTGCTGTTGCATTGATGATTAGATGCTTGATTTCATCAGTGCAGTAATTGTCCCACCAGTGTTTTAGCATTCCACTGAAACCTGCAATTATCATGTTTGCAGCATCTATATCTGTCGATCCTCGCATCTTGTATGCGGTGATGGCAACCCCCATTTCGTGGAGTTTGTTGTAAACTTGATGCTCTGCAAGGCCATCAATATTTCATTCAGTGGTGCTCCTTCCTTCATGAGATGAAGTGGAAAAGAAGGCATTTTCCTCATACTGAAGGTCTGGAAAAGATGGTTTGCTGTGGTAGTTTTTCATGTTATGAAAGCGACTACTGGCAAGTTTTTGGAGAAGGTTGTTTCTCTGAAGATGAGCTAGGATTGGTTTGGATTGTAGAAACTTTATTGTTTTCTTTTTCTTTCTTTTTAGAGATATTGAAGTTATTAAGCTGAGCATTTATTTTCTCAATGATGCTTCCTGTCACTTCAAAAGTATCTGAAAGTTTTGGGAATTTTTCCTTGGAAAATTCTGGTATTTTGAATCCCGGATAGGTTTCAATATTGTGGTTGGAAGAAGTAGAAGCCGGAGTTGGTCTTCCACTAAGATATGGTTTTGTGTCTTCTATTTTCTAGAGATCACATGAAGAATTTGGTTAAAATAGTTGATTTGTTCAACCACTCTATTGATATCTGCAGTAGTGAGCAAAGAGCCTGTCTTATCACTTTTCTCTTTGAAAGGAGAAGCTTTGATCACCGTACCTGCAATAGGAATATTGATTCCTTCAAGAGGAGGAGTGGTAGATTCTACTACCTTGTTAGAAGACGTATACCATTTATTAATGATAACTTGTAAAGACTCAGTACAATTTTCAATTCTACCAGTCATTTCAAACCACTTGAAGAATTCAATTTCACAACCTGTTCTTCTCATATCTTTCATCCAGATATCTCTAAATTTTTCTCTTTGCTTAAGAGTATAAGAGGAAACATACCATTTTCTTCTGACTTGATTGTCAGGATGAATCCATTGTTCTTGTAGAATAGTTGGATTAGGTTCAAAAGTTTGTTTACCTTTAACATTCCTAACCAAGCTGGCTTGTCAGCAGGCGGTTCCATTTCGCTTGCTGTAGGACTTCCAGAAATATCCTGGTAGTAAACTTTAGGTATATCACCTGTGAAATCAACACCTGTGACTTTACCTTTACTGCTGTCTACAGAGTTGCTTGCAACAGTAATGTTGTCTTCTTTTTCTTCCTGGGTTTTTGAAGAAGATGGTCGGGGAATCGTCCTGGAAGGGCACGAAGTGGATGGTGACCAAGACGATCTTCTAGCAGATGAAGATCTCATTGATGGATTCTCAAGGAATTTCAAATCAATAGATCCATCGGGGAACTGAATAACTCTTTCGATCTGAGATCGTTGAGGTTGAGAAGTAAATGGTTGAGTGATATTTTCAAAATGCCAATCATTATTGGAGAGAATATCTTTCCATTGCAAAGTTCTAGGAACAAAAATAGAACTATGCGAGTGATTAGCTTCCATGAGCATGGTTTCACCTCTAGTGCTTTCTAAACAAGCTTTTGGTGCAAGTTGAGTCTTCATCAGTCTGTAGTAGACTCGATAAACTACGGCTATTTCTCGCGAATCAGTCTCGCTGTTCAGATTTTTAGTTTTGACGTTGAGATTCAGAGTATCTATGACATTAGGATCATTAATGTCAACTGAGAAATTAGGATAGCAATTAAAGTAAACTGGCCCATCAGCAAGATTACTTTGAAGAACTCCTAATAGTGAATCATCAAAATTTAGGAATCTATTGTCTCTGAGGAGAACACAGACTGGGATGTCAAGACCTTTTCTAAATAAAGGTTTAACAGCAACTTGTACTAAACCAATATGTAAGTAATTGAAACTAGACTTGTACCTGTCTAAATCTTTTTCTTTAAGAAGATGAACAATTTCAGAAGAATTGTTAATAGCAATAGTAGATTCACAAGTTTTAATATTGCAACGAGTGAGAAAGCTGAAATTGCCTAACTGGTAAATCTTTTTAAAAGGTTCTTCTGGAATACTCCAGTTTTGTAAATCATTTTAAATTTTAACAATCTTTGTAGATTGCGAAGATATATTGATTTTATTTAAAAAAAATTGATTTTTATCCATATGAAAAGAAATACTATCTAATGGACTTACATGACAAGATTAAATTAATAAGTAAATATAACTTTAAATATGTTGAAAGTTAAGTAAGAATAATAGAATATAACTCAAGATTCAAAATAATATTTCTATGGCAGGTGCTCTTGGTCTGACAACCAAGTTCGTTCTGATAGAGTCATCTTAGCTACGGGACCACCAATAGTACTAACTCTAAACGCCCTCCTGGCTACAGGGAGTTTTCCAAGTTCAGGCTGACCAACGCATGCTCCGGATATTAATCGGATACCTCATACTCATATCAGAAGAACGATACGCCTCACATCAAGTATAGAAATAATATAAAATATTAAGAAGTATATAATATTAAGCAAATACTTAAAAGACAACATTCAAAATTATAATTTACTACATAATATAATTTTGCAATGCCTTAGACAGTATCTGTATTTAGTTGCTCATACTAAATACGAATACTACCAACATGGCTCTGATACCATAAAGGATCATAAGTAATATGCGGAATTAAAAGAAATAAACTTACAAAAGAAGGTTGTTTATTCAAGCTTTAACCATAAAGGATCATAAGTAATATGCAGAATTAAAAGAAATAAACTTACAAAAGAAGGCTGTTTATTCAAGCTTTAAACTTCATTATACAAGAGAGAGAGAGAGAGAGGTTTTCAGAATGTTATGAGAATTTTCTGATACCTTCTCTCTAAATACTAAGACTCTTTAAATAGAGTAAATGAGTGGGTTCCTTTTCATCTAAGGCTTACATGTGGACGACTAAGATGTTGCCGACACTAAGTGGGGGGACCTATCAAAAGATAATAGAGCATCTTTCTTTTGTCGGTCTGATTGAACGTCTTCTTTTGATAAAGGCAAAATTGCTTTTCCAAAAGTGTTTTGTCCTATAGCCTGTCAATGGATACCAACTATGTAATAGTGAAAGTTACTTACACAAAAGATAATTCCGGCTTTGCCTCTATCTTTTGTGAAAGGTCATTTCCTATTCATAATCAGGCTCCATGTAGGACAAGGATAAACCTTGAGGATTGCACATGTCGCCATTATCATCATTGTAGCTTTCTGTAGAAGCGGCGTCTTTAATCATCTTGAGGATTTGTTCCTCAGAATAATCTTCTATGTTATCCATGGCTTCTTTTAGCTTCTGCTTGAGGATTGCCTTGGATAGTTTCTTGGGAGAAGTCTGGACCTTCTCAGTGCTAGGATTTGCTGGTTGTTTAGGAACCCAGCCTTTGACTTGAATTTGTTTACCCAAATAATGAATACGATCTATTTCTGTCTTGGTAAAGTTCCAAGTGATAATATAAGAAATCCTTTTCTTAATATAATATTTGTATATTTTAATATGCTCTGGTAATGTTGTTATCTCCTCCCTGCTTGAAATTCTTCATACCTGGTGGAGAATCGTTGGGGAAGGATCTCATTAGTTCCTCCGAATAAGTTCCACCACTCATAAAATCATCTGGGGATGGTGGCCTTTGTGATGGGTGTGCTGTATTTAACAAACCAAGTATGTCTTAGCCTTAGGTAGATGAATTTCATCCATGCTGCTTAATAATCATACCAATTATAAGTTTGTGGACGATGTGTCATTGTCAATGCAATTGGAGTGTGTAGGTGATCTGCAAACCATTCAAATGGTTCTAGTATTCTCTTGATTGTAAATCTTGAATACATGATTTGGTTGTCAGCATCTTTGCAATGCTCTATGTCGATGGAGTCTGTATCCACCAAAATGGCCTCATAGAACCTCTTGGTCTTTAGTGGATTATCAGTATCCACATAATTGAAATCAGTATAACATGGCTTTAGTAATGTATTGATATCCATGTTAGATACTTCTTTGTTGAGTGCCATCAAGGGTAGCACCTGTGAAACCTGAAAATCAAAAGATTCATCCTTTGGTTTTGGTTTTTGGGAGATGGTTTTAGTTAATTCTGGATTAACTGCTTGGGCAAAAGACTCAGGGGCTTTCATTGCATAAGCTGATTTGGTTTGTTGGGAAGATGACGCTTCAAGAGCAACAATTAGTCTCAAATTGATCTTTTGAGGTTGAGGGGGGTAGTTTGGCCTTAAAAGCCTCTATTGGGATGAAGCTGGTAGCTTCGGATAATCAGCTAAAGCTGTGAATTTGTTTTGGAAAGTCAAAGCAGGTCTTATGGAAGAAGATTCTGCTTTTGTTGGAGTAAGAGGAGGTAGTTGGAATGGTCTAGCATTACCACCAAGGCAAGACCCATTCAAATGAATCATGAAATGATGGAATTTTGCAAAGAAGAGATTAATACTCTTTTAAAAAATGGCATCATCAGGGTTTCTAAATCTCCTTGGAGCTGCTCTGCCTTCTACGTCAATAAAAACTCTGAGAAGGAAAGAGGTGCTCCTAGACTTGTAATTAATTACAAGCTACTCAATTCCATTTTAAAATGGATTAGGTATCCCATACCTAACAAAAGAGACCTTTTAAAAAGGATTTTTAAGGCTAAAGTATTTAGCAAATTCGATATGAAATCGGGTTTTTGGCAAATTCAGATTTCTGAAAACGATAAATATAAAACTGCTTTTAATGTTCCATTTGGTCACTTTGAATGGAATGTAATGCCTTTTGGTCTCAAGAACGCCCCTTCTGAATTCCAAAGTATCATGAATTCTATTTTCAATGATTATTCTTTTATGTCAATTGTTTATATTGATGATGTGTTGATATTTTCTGAGAACATTGATTCTCATTTTAAACACCTCAACACATTCTTTAATGTGGTTAAAAATAATGGCTTAGTCGTCAGTGCTAAGAAAATGATTTTGTTTCAAACAAAAATTAGGTTCTTAGGCCATGATCTCTTCCAAGGAACCTATATACCAATTTGTAGAGCCTTAGAGTTCTCTTCTATGTTTCCCAATGAAATTACTGACAAAACTCAACTTCAGAAATTTCTAGGAAGTTTGAATTATGTTGCTGACTTCATCCCCAAGATCAGACATATTTGCGAGCCTTTGTACAAAAGACTTAAGAAAATCCCTGTCCCTTGGAGTTCCGAACAAACTCAAGCGGTTCTTCAAGTAAAGGCTCTTGTTCAATCTATTCCTTGCTTAGGTATCCCTAACCCAAATGCATCTATGGTCATAGAAACTGATGCTTCTGACTTGGGTTATGGAGGTATTCTCAAACAAATGGTAGATCCTGAATCTACAGAGCAATTAGTTCGTTTTACATCGGGAATCTGGGATTCCTCTCAAAAGAATTATTCTACTGTTAAAAAGGAAGTCTTATCTATTGTTCTTTGCATCACTAAGTTTCAAGACGATCTTATTAACAGAATTTTTTTATTAAGAGTAGATTGCAAATCTGCTAAAAAAATTCTTCAAAAAGATGTCAAAAATATTGTTTCAAAACAAATCTTTGCTAGTTGGCAAGCTCTACTATCTAGCTTTGATTTTGATATTGATTTCATCAAAGGAGAAAACAACTCTTTACCAGATTTCCTAACCCGTGAATTTTTGCAGGGGAAACATAAGGCCATTTAATCGGGCAAAGGAGATGCAGATCCTCCAAAACAAAGAATGGCTAGACCATTCCAACTACCTCCTCTTACTCCAGCAAAAGCAGAATATTCTTCCATAAGACCTTCTTTGACTTTTCAAAACAAATTCGCAGCTTTAGCTGATTATCCGAAGCTACCAGCTTCATCCCAACAAAGGCTTTTAAGGCCAAACTACCCCCCTCAACCTCAAAAGATCAATTTGAGACCAACTGTCGCTCTTGAAACGTCACCTTCCCAACAAACCAAATCAGCTTATGCAATGCAAGCCCCTGAGTCTTTTGCCCAAGCAGTTAATCCAGAATTAACTAAAACCATCTCTTAAAAACCAAAACTAAAGGATGAACCTTTTGATTTTCAGGTTCCACAGGTGCTACCCTTGATGGCACTCAACAAATAAGTATCTAACATGGACATCTATACATTAATAAAGCCATGTTATACTGATTTCAATTATGTGGATACTGATAATCCACTAAAGACCAGAAGGTTCTATGAGGCCATTTTGGTGGATACGGACTCCATCGACATAGAGCATTGCAAAGATGCTGACAACCAAATCATGTATTCAAGATTTACAATCAAGAGAATACTAGAACCATTTGAATGCTTTGCAGATCACCTACACACTGGTTTGCAGATCACCTACACACTCCAATTGCATTAACAATGACACATCGTCCACAGACCTATAATTGGTATGATTATAAAGCTGCATGGATGAACTTCATCTACCTAAGGCCAAGACATACTTGGTTTGTTAAATACAGCACACCCATCACAAAGGCCACCATCCCCAGATGGTTTTATGAGTGGTGGAAC
>JAKWIY010000860.1:0-28909 GCA_027704805.1 Solanum corneliomulleri
CTCTGCAAGGACCAAACAAAGGGTCCTTGAGGAGTGTCGTTCCTGTTTGGCTAAAAGATGTCAAAAGACAATGCCATCAACGGTAGCCAGCCAATGAGGCATAGGCCAATCGACGGGGCGTCAATGGTCCCTTAGTCAATTTCGTTAGAGTTCATGTTGGCAAGTCTCTGACCAAAATGACGGATGTGCAGCATGGAAGGGACATTGGCTATAGACTAACCTATGATGCATAGGTCAGGGTATCGTGGTCAGGTCACTGTTTTTGCCGCCACGTTTTAATCAATCAAATTTATTATTAAGATGGCTATTGAATTAGTTAAGGTTTAAGTGAGGTCTAATGAAGTTTGTTAATCACCTATATAAATACCCTAACATAATTAAACAAAACCCAACTCAAATAATTCCAAAAACCCAATTGTTCTTCCTTCTCTCTTCTTTTTGTCTCCCAAACAGAAGAATTCCATTGAAGGCTAGGTCAAGATCTAAGGGCAGAAAGAAGGGCAAGTGTTCTGCATGATATTCCATCAATTAACAAGGTATGTAATTCCTTTCACCATTGTGATTCCTTTCCCCAAAGGGTTCCTTCCAATTGATTTCAAAAAGATGAGTTTCAAGTGGGTTTTCTTCTATTACGAATTTGATCTTCTAAATTGTTTTGTTTATGGTTTCTTTCAATTATTTTACTTAGATTTTGATTTATTATGATTCAATCATGCTAGTTTTTTGTGAACTACTCTAGGTTATGAAGTACATCATTAATTTGACCTAAATCCCTAACCCTAGGGCTATGATTTAGTGATCAATTGATGTGTAGTGATTCAATTGACTTAATAATCTTGTTGATTACCATTGAATGATGATACTACACCCATTGTTGGGTTGAATTGGATGGTTGATGGTAAAACCTTGTATGATGGCTTGTGAAGGAGATTGGAGTAAGTCTTTTGATCTCAATCCTTTTACTTCAATTATGATTAATTGTGTTTTATTATGAAGTTATATTGAATTATTACTTATGATAATATTTATTAAGGTTTGTGTGATATTGAATTGGGATGTCTTGAATTATGACTTGTGAGTTGTTGTCTAGGATGTAATGACATGAGGGTAGTGATTAATTTGCCTATGTGCCTTGTCATAATGTGATTATGTAAATATTCTAACCTCACATGTGTGAATTGTAATAAAAGGATAATACTCATGTAATTCCTATTGAGCTATGATGATGACTCTATAATTGGTAGACCCTATGACCCGAACTAAGTTATGACTATTAATGAAAGACATTTCAAAAGGGGCTTTAGCCTAGAACCGGTTGAACTAGGAATGAGGAGTGTCCCTTACCCCATTGGGAACGTAGGATCATTAATGTACTCATAAGATTGGACACTATAATGCATGTAGCATAAAGAGGGTCCCAACAAAGTTTCCTAGTTCTGGAACTATGTTGCCCCTAGAGGAATACTAGTTAGTGGTTCCACATAGATGATACGTTCATGTTTTGATACTACCTTGTGAAGTAGTCCGCCTTCCTTCGGTAAAGGGTTCCATGACACCGGATTCCATATTAGCTCATGTTGTCTATGTCTGTGAAGGAAAGATGTTCCCAAAAGGTAAAATGAAGCAATGAAGTGAACACTAAATAGGATGACCTAATGGGTTTAGCTTAGTATAGGTAGGGGTATGGGACTCTACCTATACATTGCACAAGTTAGAATTGAGGGAAGTCTCAGAAGGATGTTCTTCTGTGTTTTTGTGCTTATAAATGTAAATGATATGTATATGATGATCTTACATGTTAATGACGCTATGTGATGTTTGTTTCACTTATGAACATGTGTTTGGTCTCTATTGCTAAAGTATGATGATATTTACTCTTAATGATATAGTATGTGAAGTTGGACATTACTTATGGTTCTTGTTGGGTTTGCTTGGTTGAGTTAGGTTATGGGTCCTTACTTAGTCATTGCACTAGTGGACTTAATGAGGGTTCATGAGTAATGGTCTTCCTTTGGTTATGATGTTATGAACTCTTATACATGCTTGTGGACATTAAAACATGATGATAGAGTTGTCTCGATTATGTGCTCAATTATGTTGATATGCATATTGACTTGACTAGTCTTGGTATTGTCATGTTCTTGACTTAATGAATATGTACTATTGTATTGTATTGGTTCTTGAATGTGCATAAGATTTTCAAAGTAAATTAGCATGCCCTAATGAAATAACCTTTTTAGCATGACTTCTATGTTGTATGTGCATATTTTCCTATACTTAGTAAAAGTAATGTGCTAACCTGATTTTCCTCTTTTCCCCCCAACATTTTAGGTCCCCTCGTTGAAGGGTTCGTGACAACTTTTGAAGGAAAGCTTGTAATCACTCTCCAAGTGGGTATGTCCTCAAGTCCGCGGATGATGCCTTGTTATTACTCTAGCTATGGTTCTTTGTTATAGTCTAACGACGATCATGTCATTCATGTTGTTTCAATATATTGTTGTAAGCCCTACGTGGCATATCTACATTGTGTAAGGGCTTGTTCCCATATGTTTGACTCCATTTAGATTGTTTATTATGAGATATCCCTTTTAAGACTATGTTATATATGTATGTATGTATATATATATATAGATTATATATATATATATATATATATATATATAATATATGATGTGGTGTGTGTGTGTGTGCCCGTGTGTGTGTGTGTGTGTGTGTGTTTCATAAAAGTAGAAGACTATGTAATCTTCTTATACAAAAGGTCTACGTATACTCAATATAAATATCTTATGTGTAAGGCGAGAGGTATTAGTAAACCTCATGATGAATGCTAAGAGGCTAGTCCTAATCCTCTCCAAAAATGACAACGATGGTCGCATCTAGGGGGTACTTCCCGAATATGACATAATTCATACAAAATTTCTTAAGAAAATCATCCCAAGTAAGAACAAGAGGTCTTACCTTGGCATTCCGAACAATAAGCCACAAATCATAAGCATACTTTTGTAGTATTGAAATGGAATACTTAAATTTGGCAACATCTGAACACTCTAACTGCTCAAATACCCTCTCCATGCGCTTCAACCATTGTTCATCAGTGGGATCAAAAGTATCTTCAAACTCCACTCCACCAATTTTCCTTATTTTCTCATAGTTAATACCGTTGGGATCATACATCGATTTAGCCATGTTGTGGAAGAATTCAGCCATTTGTTGAAAAGGAGGATTCATGGATTGATTACCATAACTCGTGTGAGGATGTGAACCAGCTCTTAGACGTTGATGATTTCCCACTTCAGACCCACTAGTATGGGGAACATACTGATTAGACATATGTTCTCCAACCCCTTCTAGTGCATGATGTCAGGAACCAGAGGTACCCGAACCTTCACGAGCAGCTTTCATAGGTCCATTAGAAAAAGAAGTCATAACTTAATTTCTTCAAAAGGGAATATCACATTGCATTACGGATATGTACATCATGTGTGTGCACTCTACAAGGAATAGTTATATTGCAAACCATGTAAGTGAACATGAAATTTAAGTAGAACCTTTTCGAAAGCAAACAACTTTAAAAGTAATTCACAACAAAAGTCCTAGAACCAGAAACTAGGCTCAAATACGAACACTTGTTATAACCCCTTTCAGAAGTACTACCCTTTAATGAAGAGACCTAATTTAATACTTGTGACATTCTAGTAGATGAACTACGTGCATAAACAAAAAAGGATAGCTAAGGATGTGCATCCTACCCATTTTTACATTTATTTGATGTCAAATTAATATTGCACAAAATTTTAACTAATTCCAAAATAATTAAAGCAAAAAAATACGAGATTTTAATGCGTATATTATCCTCAAACTGTAAAAGTGATTAAAAAAAATATTACAAACTTCCGAGTAGACAAATAAGATGGTTTATGCTTCCGACAACCACTCAAAACAAGTTGTAAATTTAATATATTTCAATACTTGGGATTACACACCCCAACAGGACAAAAAATAGTCATTCTTATATTACAAACCATGGTGACATGATCGAATTAGCCCTCAAAGTTTCACATAAATATACAACACATAGCTTATGTACAAGTTCGGGGCCCTTAGAATTATCACGAAGAATATTGCTTAGTGGTGTAACAACTATAGGTTTGGGGCCCTTAGAATTGTCAAGATACCTTTCTCAAGTCATGGGAAGCACAACTGAATCATAATAAATAAAGGGAAAAAGGACAAATATACCCTCAAACTTTTGTAAATGGTATATGTATGCCCTTCGTTATACTTTTAGGACGTCAATACCCTTGCCGTCAAAATTTTGCGCATATATACCCTTTAATTTAACGGTGGTACACGTATCTCAATCCTAAACACTGACCTGATATTTGTTAAATTTCTGCCCAAAATTAAAAAGCAATCACTCGAATTTATTTTAAAACCCTCCCAAATACATAATACCCATAACCCAAAAATATTAACCAAATCCCCAAAATGAATTCACTTAATTTCACAAAGCAATTTAAACACTTGTTTAACAACATATTTCCCCATCTTCATCCTCATATTATCTTCAACACTAAATTCTCCAGTTTCTCCTCAACTTTCTCCTAGAAGAGAAAGATCAATACAAACAACAAAAAGATTGATACTAAGATTAGAATTTGGTTAAGTAGTAGCGCAAGATTTGTTTTGAGAGAGGAGGTGAATGAGAAAAAGGAGTTTTGGGGTCGTAGTAGGATCTTAAATCTTAAATTAGGTGAATTTTTATTCTTTTATCTAAACAAACTTAGAATATGTAAAACAAACTCATAAAGAAGTTATTCCTCAAAGAAAAAACAACAACAATTTGTTCCAGTAGATTGCTTACTGCCAAGTTGATGAGCTTTTCCTTTCTTCTTGTGCTCATTCACAAGGGAAATGGGCAAATTATTTCCATTCATTATGATATAGTAGTTGCTAAAAAGTCGATCATGTCTCTCTTCTCTAAAGGATTCCAATTTCTCTAGATTAATCAACCTAGTATTGATGAACCATCGAGATATGGCTGTATTCTCGTTGATGGAAGTTGATTTGGTTGATCTTGTGCTTCAATATTTTACCCTTCTGATCATGATTCGGCCTAGAATTATGCATCTTAAGCGTCGTACAGTGGCGGAGCTACGTTTGCCACCTCTGTTGTTTGCCCTTAGGTGAATTGATTTGGTGATTAGGGTTAGTATTATTGGGTCATGGGTATTTTGTATTTGAACGGGTTTCCAGATTAATCCCGATAGATTCTTTTAATTTGGGGGAAAAATTCAACAAAAATTGAGTGAGTGGTAACGATAGAAAAATGTGTACCACAATTAAAAAAAGGTTATATATGCTCCAATATTATGATTCAAGGGTACTGACATCCTAAAAGTATAACGAAGGGTATACACATACCATTTACGAAAGTTCGGGGATATATTTTTCCCTTTTCGCATAAATAAGTCAACTAAATATTATGATAAGAGTATCAAGTTCGATATTTGAAAGATCAAATGACAAGAACACTCATAGCCCGATTTTACAAGAGATTCAATAAAAAGCCTCGCCCAATATATACATCATATCATCAAGCAGGAGCATATATCAAGAAGGAAGACGCCCTGTATCAAGAGGGTCAAATCTCAATAATCAAGTGAACCATGAACCATATTAAAAGTGGCTTTACAGTTTGTACTTAAAATGGAAAATTTCCATTCGTAAGACAGACTAATAATCCAGAGTCAAGATGGAAAATGATCTAAAACAAGAGTCATGTCAATTGTGAAAAAGTCATAGCCACAAGAAGGACTAGGTCCCAACAAGAGTGCTAAGTGATCAAACAATTGGTATAAGTCTAACATTCCGGAAAATTATATGTCTAGTGAAGAGCCTAATACCTATAAAATTGGCTTAGGGTTATTAGCCAATTTCTATATAATAACCAGATAAGTAAAACATTGGTCATATTAGAAAATATTGTCCTAAAGGGTGTTAGCCAATTTTATAATATTATTTAGCTTGTTTAAGAAATGCACCTGCAATGAAGACACTAAGCTAAAAACATATATTTTCTATTATTTGGACGCAAAGTACTAGGCATCTAAGTGTCCAGTCTAGTACCATAGCACATCATCATTAAAAATGATCATATAGATTAAACAGAGCCCAAGGACATAGTGAGGATCCTTGGGAAAACAATTAAACATTCTCGAAGAACCATAAATAATAGTTGTTTATGAAAGGGAAACAAACCCATGTGCAATACATGTGAACAATTTTCCAAAGGTGGGGACCACCCTAACCGAATTCAGTTAGGTAGTTAGGGGGAAATGTGCACAAGAGACCACTCCAAGTGGGGCCTAACCTTTCTACAAATACTACACTCTAAACTTATTCCCTAAATAACTAAATAAACTACGAGTAACTGAATTGGAACCATTAGTGCACCTGACAACCTAAGACAAAAACTAGGTTGACACTAACTTAGTACTAATTAAAGAGACAACCCAGTATCTAACCTAGGATGATCCAAAAGGTTAGTTATGGTCCTAAAAATTTAGGGGTACTTTATTAATTCCTATAGGTTATCTAATTAATTAATTTATAAAATTAATTAATTAATTTAAAAATGCTAAAACCGAAACTAAAAAGGAAATTTTTAGATTCAAGTTAAGACAAGAAAGGGACAACCTAGTACCAAACCTATGATTGTCCAAAGAGTTAGTAAATGTACTAAAAACCTAGGGATACTTTAATAACTATACTATGCTACTTAGTTTATTAATTTAGAAACTTAATTAATTAATTTAAAGAAGCAAAACTGAAATTACAAAGCAATTTCCAGATTTCGGTTAAAAACAAAGACAACCTAGTACCTAACCTAGGATGGTTCAAATGATTGGTTATGGTCATAACGACTTAAGTTTACTTTAGTAATTATCCTTAGGTAACCTAATTAAGTAAATTACAAATTTAATTAATTAGTTTAAAATGATCAAAACAAAATTGTTACACTAACCTAGTACAACAGAATAAACATCCTCGTACTTAACCTAGGATGGTCCAAGAGGGTTAATTTGGGTTCCGATGACTTAAGGGTACTTTAGTACTTACCCTAGGTACCTTAATTAAAAAATTAAGGATATAATTGTTTAATATAATATCAAAATGTTGACAAAAATGATAGTCAACACGAATTTCCAGATTTTAGTAAGTGTTATGTTCTCCTATGTTTAGTCAACTTAGGAGGGGCGTTTGGGTAATTGACTAATTACTTTATTAAATTAACTTATTAAAATAAGTTGTATAGTTCAATATAATATCATAAAACTAAAAATCACGTTAAAACTCATAGTAAAAAAAGGACGCAAAATAGTAAGCCAGCGAGAAAAAAACAGAGAATTACATTGATTCTCGTAGGCGATTTCAAGGTTTCTCTAATTTTTTGTTCAAGATGGTCTTCTTAGATTAAGTTATACTTAAAGTATGGGTTTTATCTCATGGAAATATTCTCCAAGAGACTTTTGAAACATTACAAACTCATGAATTTCGATATTAGGTTTGTTTCCCAATGATATTGTTTAACATCCATCTCCCTAGTATATAGATGTTATCTTTAAAATATTGGTGGTATGTGATTCTAAATTATTTAATATTTTCTTGATTTATTAATGATTAATGAGGTCTATAAATTAGATTGGATGATTGAGTGATTAGTTACACAGATTAAGGAATGACATAATGCTTAGTTTTATTTTCGAGAAATATGAAGTCTTTGTGACTTGTTTATGAAGTTGAGTCTACTGTTATAGGATTTTCATTCAATGATAATTATTAGTTAATCTTATAAAAAGGTTGGCTTACAACAAATGAAGTTTAAATAACCACCACATGTGAAAGATTGGTTTATGCCAACAAATTGGCTAGGAAAACTATGTCCAAAATATTATATCCCAAAATGTGTGAAGTTATAAAAACAACGTGATACAATTCTCTACATTAATGAACTCATAACATAGGATATGTCAATTAATGGGACAATTCCCAACATATCCTATCCACACGAACTTGTGAACGTAATAGCATTGAATAAGTAGTTATAACTTTCATAAAGAATCTAAGCTAGTTCATGAATCTATAATGCCAAAATAACTTCATAGCTTGGCTAAACCAAGCATCGAATTGTTCTTGTAAGTTAATCAAAGATTAAATATTAAAGTGAAGTGATAGTTTGTGTTATGCCAATAAATTTGTCTGCAACATTATTTTCAAAATATGTAATAGAATTGGCTAATGATTCCATGAAATCATACTTGAATGAATTGTCTGCCTTATGCCAATATAATGGCAAACAATATATTGCGTAAGAGTGATGAATGAAATTTGCTATAATTTTATCTTTAAATAATTAAAATATTAGCTAATGGATAAGGTATACCAAACTAAACATGAATGACTATAACTTTGGTTTGTTCCAATAAAGTGTGTATGAAGTCAGTTTTCAAATTTTCTAGGCCAATACTAATTTTGTGCCAATCATATATAGCCAAAGTATTGAAATGACAATATAAGAACATCTAAGGTTATTCCATAAATCCATATTCAAAGGCATGACAATCATCGGGACAAGTCCCAACATGCCCTAACCAAATGAACTATGAATATATGTAATTCATTGAGTGAAGTTCTCATTGTCCATCAACGATGATATGAAGCTATGAAACGAAACTAAGCCAGTAAAGTGAGTAATAACATTACTAAAGATGTCTATGTTAAGAAAGTGACAAGAATGAGGTGTTAAAAGAAGTGAGACAAGCCTCACTTAAACCTAAGCTACTATGTTAAAAATACTCACGAATGAAGGTGTTAGAATGTGTGAGACTGTAACGACCTGTTTAGTCGTTTTGAGCAGTAGATTTTATTTCTGGAAAACTGGCAGAGACGACGGATCCCACGACGGACCGTTATGGGCACGACGGACCGTCGAGGGTGTCTCGTTCCAAAACACTTAGAATTCTGAAATTTGGGTACTGAAATCGACTCTCTGAACTTCGTAACGGAATGGAAGGACGGACCGTCGTGGGCACGACGGACCGTCACAGACTCTTCAAGGAAATTGAGTCTCTAAACTATGTGACGGACCTGCAGGACGGACCGTCGCAGGCACGATGGGCCGTCACTGGTTGCGTAATCCCAGGCAGGGTCGGATTTCTGTAAATTTTTTAAGGGGCGTTTTGGACTATTCCTGCTTTAATTATAAATTTAGTGGGTTAATGTTAATAGTTTAATTACTTGAGGGTTAAAAGTGATAACCTTGAGTTAATTAGTGGGTTAATTCCTCATTTTTTATAATTAATTATATGCTAATTAGGGTAAAAGAAAGAGGGTTTGAATAAGAAAAAGAAAAAAAAAAGAACAAAGAGAGGGAGAATTGATCGAGAGAGAAGAACGAAGAGGATAGCGAAGCTTTGGGGAATTTGATTGCTTGATCATGAATCTTCGGTGGAGGTAGGTTATGGTTTTTATGCTATTCGTAATAAACTCTTAACAGCGAATGATATGTATTGGTAGTATTGTAAACCCTGCTATATGCTTAATTGTATGCTTGCATGATTGTGATTTATAATTGTGATAAAATAAGCATGATGAAGCTATGGAATCATAAATCTTGAAAAACCCTAATCTCTTTGTTAATGATGATGCCTTGGTATAAGAGAAGGCTTGATGAACTAAAGTAATGAGATTGATGATGCCTTGGTATAAGAGAAGGCTTGATGAACTAAAGTAATGAGATTGATGATGCCTTGGTATAAAAGAAGGATTGATGAATTGATAGAATGAATTAGGGGATCGGGTGTCACGAACCGACATGTAGATTTAGGGGATCGGATGTCACGAACCGACACGTAGAATTAAGGGATCGGGTGTCACGGACCGACACGTAGAATTAGGGGATCGGATGTCACGAATCGACACGTAGAATTAGGGGATCAGGTGTCACGAACCGACACGTAGAATTAGGGGATCAGAGTGCCACGTTCCGACACATAGTAGTAGGGGAGCGGAGTGTCACGTACCAACACGAGAGGAATAAAGATAATGAATCTTGAAAGATGTTAATATACTCAATCTAATGAACCTAATTCTCAAAAGAGTATGGTATTGAGGCTTGAGTCCTCATGGGTGAACTTGGCGGTACTTATTTATGATTATAGTAATTGTTGTTGCTAAATGTTGAGTATTGTAGTTGATTTATTTTATTATCCGATATATACTATTTTCTATTTTGAGTTGGCCGATGATACCTACTCAGTACTTGTGTTTTGTACTGACCCCTACTTGTATGTTTCTTTCTTTGTTATTTGTGGAGTGCAGCAAACGTACCGCCGTCTTCAGCTTAACCGCAACTATAGCCAGTCTTCATTACACCTGATTTCAGGGTGAGCTAATGCTTCTAGCTTGGAATGGATCTTCTTCTTCAAGTCTTGATGCCTTGAACTTCCGGAATGGACTAGCTTTTTATTTATTTAGCTTCTTAGAATACTCTTAGTTTAGTAATTTGATCATAGATGTTCTTGTGGTGATGACTTCCAGATTTTGGGGAATAATAGTTGTTGAATTTTAGAAATTATTTAATTGATTTCGTTAATGAGTTTAAGTCTTCCGCATTGTATTTTGTTCATTTATTTCTTAAATGTTTGGGGTTTAGATTGGTTGGTCCGCTCACATAGTAGGATAAGTGTGGGTGCCACTCGCGGCTCGGTTTTTGGTCTTGACAAACTTGGTATCAGAGCATTAGGTTCGTTGGTCTCATCACACAAGAACGAGTCTAGTAGAGTATTAAGGAACGGTAGGGGGATGCCTTTACTTTTCTTTGAGAGGCTATAAGACTTTAGGAAAATTCCATTCTATCTTTCTTTCTTTCATGCTATTACTTGGATTCAATTGGTATCTAGGTGATACAAATTGGTATCCCACCATCTTCACTCTATTTCGCAGATGGTTAGAACTAGAGCAACGACTGCGCCAACACCAACACCGGCAAGACAAGAAGCATCTGAGCCAGCCATTGGGGCTGTAGCTCGAAGAGAAGTAGTGGCGAGAGGCCGTGGAAGAGGTCGTGGGAGGACGTCCTCTAGAGGAAGAGGACAAGCACCTAGCCCATCTGGTACTAGGGCAGTAACTCCTCCACAAACTGAGGAAGTGGTAAGAGAGGGTGATGAAGGGGAGAATGAACAAGTATAGAACGAGGAATTGCCACCCCAACCTACCCCAGAGATGATCAATCAGGTTCTTACTTATCTTAGCGGGTTATCTTATCAGGGCCAGACACCTCCAGTGTTTTCTGCACCAGCACCTTTGGTTCCGTAGGTACAACACGCAGCTACTGTGCCTCCCCGCATTGATGCCTCATTGGAAATAGGCACGTTTCCTCGTCTGACTACAGGGCCTATAATGACAAATGATCAGCATGAACTTTTCAGTAAGTTCTTGAAATTGAAACCTCCAGTCTTCAAGGGTGGTGAATCTGAGGATGCCTACGATTTTATTGTTGACTTTCATGAGCTACTACACAAGATGGGTATAGTAGAATGGTTTGGTGTTGAGTTTGTGACTTATCAGTTTCAAGGGAACACCAAAATGTGGTGGCGGTCACATGTTGAGTGTCAACAAATAGAGGCACCACCTATGACTTGGGCCTCATTCTCTAGCTTGTTTATGGAGAAGTATATCCCCCGGACTTTGAGGGATAGGAAAAGAGATGAGTTTTTGAGGCTAGAGCAAGGTAGGATGTCGGTTACTGCATATGAGGCTAAGTTTCGTGTATTATCCAGGTATGCCACCCAACTTTGTTTCAATCCACAAGAGCGGCTACAACATTTTGTGAAGGGGTTGAGGTCTGAATTGCGGATTTCAGCCTTACGGGTAGCGTCTACCGCAAAATCCTTTCAAGAAGTGGTAGACTTCGTGATAGAGGTGGAAGGAGTGAAGCCAGATGATTTAACAATGGCATCGACATTAAAAAGGTTTCGAAAGGGAGGTGAGTTTAATGGTTCTTACTCTAGAGGACAGGGTTCAAGAGGTTACTCAGTCCGACCAATTCAGTCTTCACTACAGACTGTGATTGGGGGTCCACCTTAGACCGGTAAACACTTCTCTGAGAGACCTATGCTTGACTCCAGAGAGTGTTATGGATGTGGGGAGAGTGGACATATTAGGAGGAATTGTCCAAAACAGAATTATAGACCCCCAATAGCTAGAGGTAGAGGTGGTCATGGTAGAGGCCGTTATTCTGGAAGACGTGGTGGCCGAGGTAATGGTGGTCACCAAAACGGCCGGGGTGACGGGAAAACTTGAGCCACTACAGCACAACATGGTAGGGGCAACGGGTAGACAGGCGATAGGGCCCATTGTTACGCTTTCCCTGGGAGATCTGAAGCGGAGACATCTGATGTTGTTATCACAGGTAATCTTTTTGTTTGTGATTGCATGACTTCTGTATTGTTTGATCCTGGATCCACGTTTTCTTATGTATCTTCTTCATTTGCTACTGGTCTTAATTTACCTTGTGAAATACTTGACATGCCTATTCGTGTTTCTACTTCGGTGGGTGAGTCAGTGATAGTTGAAAAAGTATATAGGTCTTGTTTGGTGACTTTTGTGGGGAGCAACACTTATGTAGATTTGTTTATCTTAGAAATGGTTGATTTCGATGTAATTCTGGGTATGACTTGGCTTTCTCCAAAATTTGCAATCTTCGATTGAAATGCTAAAACTGTGACGTTAGCCATGCCTGGGACAGATCCATTAGTATGGGAGGGCGACTACACTTCCACTCCGGTTCGTATCATCTCCTTTCTTCATGCTAAGAGAATGGTTAGTGAAGGGTGTTTAGATTTCTTGGCACATCTCAGGGATGACACTACCCATGTACCTTCAATTGAGTCGGTTTTGGTAGTCCTTGAGTCTCTGGATGTGTTCCCTGCAGATCTTCCTGGTATGCCATCGGGGAGAGATATTGATTTTTGCATTGATCTGGAAGCGGGTACTCGCCCCATTTCTATACCCCCTTATAGAATGGCTCCCGCGGAGTTAAGGGAGTTAAAGGCTCAACTTCAAGAATTGTTAGGAAAAGGCTTCATTAGACCAAGTGCATCTCCTTGGGGTGCTCCGGTTTTGTTTGTGAAGAAGAAGGATGGAAGTTTTTGGATGTGCATAGACTATAGACAACTGAATAAGGTAACTATTAAGAACAAGTATCCTCTTCCTCGCATTGATGATTTGTTCGATCAGTTACAATTTGCTTGTACCTTCTCGAAAATTGATTTGAGATCTGGTTACCATCAATTGAAAATACGGGCAACGGATGTGCCCAAGACTGCTTTTCGGACCAGGTATGGGCATTATGAGTTCTTAGTAATGTCTTTTGGGCTTACAAATGCCCCTGCTGCTTTCATGACCTTGATGAATGGGATTTTTAAGCCATATCTGGATCTCTTTGTCATTGTATTCATCGATGATATATTGGTATACTCAAAGAGGAAGAAGGAACATGAGGAGCACTTGAGAATTGTATTGGACATGTTGAGGGAGAAAAAGCTTTACGCCAAATTCTCCAAGTGTGAGTTTTGGCTAGATTCGGTGTCCTTCTTGGGACAAGTAGTTTCTAAAGATGGGGTGATGGTGGATCCATCTAAGATTGAAGTAGTGAAGAATTGGGAGAGACCTACTAATGTGTCAGAAGTAAGGAGCTTTGTTGGTTTAGTTAGATACTACCGCCGATTTGTTACGGGGTTCTCTTCTATTGCTTCCCAATTGACAAGCTTGACTAAGAAGAATGTTCCATTTGTATGGTCGGATGAATGTGAGGAAAGCTTTCATAAACTCAAGACCTTGTTGACTACTGCACCAATCCTTACCTTGCCCGTGGAGGGTAAGAATTTCGTTGTCTATTGTGATGCATCCTATTCGGGTTTGGGTGCAGTGCTAATGCAAGAGAAGAATGTGATTGCTTATGCTTCAAGGCAATTAAAAGTGCATGAACATAACTATCCAACCCATGATTTGGAATTGGCCGCGGTAGTGTTTGCAAGCAATGGAGGCACTATCTATATGGGGTTAAGTGTGAAGTCTATACGGATCATCGTAGCCTACAGTATGTCTTTACTCAGAAAGATTTGAATTTGAGACAGAGGAGATGGATGGAACTACTGAAGGACTACGATATCACAATCTTGTATCATCCGGGAAAAGCTAATGTTGTGGCAGATGCTTTAAGTAGAAAGGCCGGAAGCATGGGAAGTTTAGCTCATTTGCAAGTTTCTAGACGCCCATTGGCTAGAGAAGTTCAGATTCTGGCTAATGACTTTATGAGGTTAGAGGTAAATGAGAAGGGAGGATTTTTGGCTTGTGTGGAGGCAAGATCTTCCTTCCTTGATAAGATTAAGGGAAAGCAGTTTAATGATGAGAAATTGATCCGGATCCGAGATAAAGTGTTGCGAGGAGAGGCTAAAGAAGCACAAATTGATGAGGAAGGTGTTTTGAGGATTAAGGGAAAGGTATGTGTACCCCGCGTCGATGATTTGATCCACACTATTCTTACAGAGGCTCATAGTTCAAGGTACTCTATACATCCTAGTGCAACCAAGATGTATCGTGACCTAAAGCAACACTTTTGGTGGAGTAGAATGAAGCGTGACATTGTGGATTTTGTTGCCAAATGTCCGAATTGTCAACAAGTAAAGTATGAACATTAGAGGCCCGGAGGAACACTTCAGAGAATGCCCATTCCGGAATGGAAGTAGGAAAGAATTTCAATGGACTTTGTAGTTGGTCTTCCAAAGACAATGGGTAAGTATGACTCTATTTGGGTGATTGTTGATAGGTTAACTAAGTCTGCTCATTTCATTCCGGTCAAGGTGACTTACAATGAAGAGAAGTTAGCCAAACTTTACATCTCGGAAGTTGTTCGGTTGCATGGGGTTCCACTCTCCATCATATCAGATAGAGGTATGCAGTTTACTTCTAAGTTTTGGAAAACATTGCATGCGGAATTGGGTACTAGGTTGGATCTAAGTACCGCATTCCATCCTCAGACCGATGGTCAGTCTGAGCGAACGATTCAAGTGTTGGAGGATATGCTTCGTGCATGTGTGATAGAATTTGGTGGCCATTGGGATAGCTTCTTACCTTTGACAGAGTTTTCATACAATAATAGCTATCACTCCAGTATTGACATGTCTCCATTTGAAGCATTGTATGGGAGGAGGTGAGGTCTCCCATTGGTTGGTTTGATGCATTTGAGGTTACACCTTGGGGTACTGACCTTTTGAGGGATTCATTGGAGAAAGTGAAATCTATTCAAGAAAAGCTTTTAGCGGCTCAAAGCAGGCAAAAGGAATATGCAGATCGAAAGGTTAGAGACTTGGAGTTCATGCAGGGTGAACAAGTCTTGTTGAAGGTTTCGCCCATGAAAGGGGTGATGCGGTTTGGTAAGCGAGGTAAGCTTAGCCCAAGGTATATTGGTCCCTTTGAAGTACTTAAGCGAGTAGGGGAGGTGGCTTATGAATTACCCTTGCCTCCAGGGCTGTCAGGAGTGCATCCGGTATTTCACGTGTCCATGTTGAAAAGATACCATGGGGATGGAAACTACATCATTCGTTGGGATTCGGTTTTGCTTGATAAGAATTTGTCTTATGAGGAGGAGCCTGTTGCTATTTGAGAGAGAGAAGTCCGCAAGTTGAGGTCAAGGGAGATTGCATCTATCAAATTTCAATGGAAGAATCGACCAGTTGAAGCAGCCACTTGGGAGAAGAAGGCTGATATTCAAGAAAGATACCCACATCTGTTCACATATTTAAGTACTCCTTTTCGCCCTTGTTTCTTTTCTTGTGATTGTTCGAGGACGAACGATGGCTAAATTGGTATCTATTGTAACGACCTGTTTAGTCATTTTGAGCAACAGATTTTATTTCTGGAAAACTTGCAGAGACGACGGATCCTACGACGGACCGTCATGGGCACGACGGACCGTCGAGGAGGTCTCATTCCTAAACACTTAGAATTCTGAAATTTGGGTACTGAAATCGACTCTCTGAACTTCGTAACGGAATGGCAGGACGGACCGTCGTGGGCACGACGGACCGTCAAAGACTCTTCAAGGAAATTGAGTCTCTCCACTATGTGACGGATCTGCAGGACGGACTGTCGCATGCACGACGGGCCGTCACAGGTTGCGTAATCCCAGGCTGGGTCGGATTTCTGTAAATATTTTAAGGGGCGTTTTGGACTATTCCTGCTTTAATTATAAAGTTAGTGGGTTAATGTTAATAGTTTAATTACTTGAGGGTTAAAAGAGATAACCTTGAGTTAATTAGTGGGTTAATTCCTCATCTTTTATACTTAATTATATGCTAATTAGGGTAAAAGAAAGAGGGTTTGAATAAGAAAAAGAAAAAAAGAAGAAGAACAAAGTGAGGGAGAATTGATCGAGAGAGAGGAACGAAGAGGATAGCGAAGCTTTGGGGAATTTGATTGCTTGATCACGAATCTTCGGTGGAGGTAGGTTATGGTTTTTATGCTATTCGTAGTAAACTCTTAATAGCGAATGATATGTATTGGTAGTATTGTAAACCCTGCTATATGCTTAATTTTATGCTTGCATGATTATGATTTATAATTGTGATAAAATAAGCATGATGAAGATATTTAATCATAAATCTTGAAAAACCCTAATCTCTTTGTTAATGATGATGCCTTGGTATAAGAGAAGGCTTGATGAACTAAAGTAATGAGAATGATGATGCCTTGGTATAAAAGAAGGCTTGATGAACTAAAGTAATGAGATTGATGATACCTTGGTATAAAAGAAGGATTCATGAATTGATAGAATGAATTAGGGGATCGGGTGTCACAAACCGACACGTAGATTTAGGGGATCGGGTGTCACGAACCGACACGTAGAATTAGGGGATCGGGTGTCACGGACCGACACGTAGAATTAGGGGATCGGGTGTCACGAACCGACACGTAGAATTAGGGGATCGGGTGTCACGAACCGACACGTAGAATTAGGGGATCGGAGTGTCACGTTCCGACACATAGTAGTAGGGGAGCGGAGTGTCACGTACCGACACGAGAGGAATAAAGATAATGAATCTTGAAAGATGTTAATATACTCAATGTAATGAACCTAATTCCCAATTGAGTATGGTATTGAGGCTTGAGTTCTCATGGGTGAACTTGGCGGTACTTATCTATGATTATAGTAATTGTTGTTGCTACATGTTGAGTATTGTAGTTGATTTATGATATTATCCGATATATATACTTTTTTCTATTTTGAGTTGGCCGATGATACCTACTCAGTACTTGTGTTTTGTACTGACCCCTACTTGTATGTTTCCTTCTTTGTTATTTGTGGAGTGCAGCAAACGTACCGTCGTCTTCAACTCAACCACAACTCTAGCCAGTCTTCATTACACCTGATTTCAGGGTGAGCTAATGCTTCTAGCTTGGACTGTATCTTCTTCTTCAAGTCTTGATGCCCTTAATTTCCGGCATGGACTAGCTTTTTATTTATTTAGCTTCTTAGAATACTCTTAGTTTAGTAATTTGATCATAGATGTTCTTGTGGTGATGACTTCCAGATTTTGGGGAATAATAGTTGAATTTTAGAAATTATTTAATTGATTTCGTTAATGAGTTTAAGTCTTCCGCATTGTATTTTGTTCATTTATGTCTTAAATTTTTGGGGTTTAGATTGGTTGGTTCGCTCACATAGTAGGATAAGTGTGGGTGCCACTCACGACTCGGTTTTGGTTCGTGACAGAGACAAGTCTCATTAACACCAAAGCTGTTATATAAGGACAATTCACATTTAATCAATGTAAATAAAAGGATGAGAAGTCATCAATAGTGTAAGTAAATGTTACCAAAACGTAGTCACCTATGAGAGTGTAAAGCTAATGAAGAGACCAGTCTCTATGTACACTCTAATGAAAGTACTGAGACTGATGTATACTTAATACTAATGATGATATGAGAAATGATATATTGAGCTATATGTCCTCATACTAGAAGCCAGCTTCCATGATGTATGAGTTGAATGATATGGAGCTTTATACTGAAAACCGAGGCTAGCTATGAATGGTGATCCTTCTTTCGGGAAGGGAAAATGTTCACGTAAATCTCATGAGATGAGACTGTCCGACATGCCGGGTTTGGGTCTCCTTATATATCCTAGTATTCAAACCTATACTTCCAATATAGGGATCTGGCGGGGTTCAATTCCCATGTAAGCTAGCATGTTTTAAGTCACGTTGGCCGGTGACTCCATCTCTTTCAAGTGTGGGGTAGACACTAGATTTCATGATACTCAAATGATCTATGTTGGTTAAGTTTGGAGTTCCTCAATGTATGATAGATAATGAAATGAACGATACGATGGTTTTTGTGCATGATAATCAGGAGGTGAATTCAGATACAAGTAATGACATTAGGTAATTCTTGGTTATTGTATTTAATGATCATGATGAGAGTCTTAAACTTCATCCTAGGTATAGCTAGTGTTTACAACATCCTAGTAATGAATGAAATGAATAAAGTGAAGTTGAATGAACGACTGAAGAAGACTCTGTGTTTTCTAAAGAAGTCCCTCGGGTTGACGTCCTATATGTTGGGGCCTCACTTGAGATGTCTTATGATACATGAACGATTTCAAAGACTAGTGTATATGAAATGTATTATTTATAAAATATGAAAGTAATGAAATCAATGGCATGATAAATAGAGAATTGCCTATGAAAGGTAATGAATATATAATTTAAAAAATGATTGACTATAAGGTAGGGAAATCATTCCTTAGTCCTTTGATTAGTTACATCGATTCATTGTGTGTATGGGACTACAATTAATCATTGCCCTTGTAAGTAAAACATAGGACCAAAAGAATTATTGAACTATAAAACAAGAAGAAAAAGAAGACTGAAAAATAATCTAAGTGTACAAAGATGAGCTCTCGCCCTAAGAGGATCCAAATCTCATATCTTCACCCGAGTTGTTCTAAAATTATGCGGATGATTCTAATTTTTTTTAATCATATAGAAAATGAGTTGTGTGCTTTTAATGCATTAAAATACATCATATTCATACCACAATTCAAATCTAATGATTAAGGAAAGTCTAGTCACTAGGCTTTTAAGAATTAACATGTCGTTTAGGAAGAGCTTTCTTTGATTATGCCTAGCCTTATATGTATGTCTGCATATACACATACTTAGTACAAGTGGTGTACTAACCCCTACTATTTACTATTTTTATAGGTGCAGTTCAGAGTACAGGTTGAAGACACTTGCAGCGATTTGGACTTCAACGTTTCTCCAAACAACTTAGTAGGCCCTCATGATTTCGAGGATGTTACAGATTTAGTCTACCCTTAGTTTTATACATAGCTATTGGATTTTATCCCTAGAATTTCTTTTGCACCTTCATTTCAAAATTTGTAATAAGTCTATGTTTTGCAAACTATTTATAATATATTCATCTTGAGTTTTTAATTTATTCTTTATGATAGATGGTTGTTCTCTTATGTTGAGCTTAATATATGATGTATCTAGTTAATTATTATATGAAGTCTATGTATACTTCATACATATAAACAGTTTTAATTTTTTCGCAAATTTAACTAGATAAACTCTGAGAGGTCAACAATGCCGGTTGCGATCTGGATTCCAAAATACGGGGCGTGATAATAAATGTGCGAGTTACACAAGTGTCTTTATTGACATTAAGGATACCAACACAACAATGCAAAGTGAGAGAGGTAACCAAGGTACCAAGAATATTATTCATATATACAAGCAGGTAAAAAGAGTACAAGTACAAGTTTACACACAAACATAAATGCTTTATCATAAAAACAGTCCAAAATAACTTCGCGAATTCAAACCGTAGACGAACCAACATATAAAGGTCGTCAACTTGTTCACGAGTATAGACAACCTTAATAATACAATTAATAACTTCTTTAATTCCTAGTATCTCAATAATTTTTAAGTAAAATAGGATAATCATCACAAGTACTTTTATCATGTGCAAACACGACCATGCTTCAAAAATAGTAATTTTGGCGAGCCTAGTACCTCATGTTGCAACCTAGATTTGAAAATGAAAACGAAAAAAATCAATTGTATATCTTTCATGTTGCAGGTACATCTCTTAAGTTTTAAAAGAATCAAGGATTACCGCAAAATATAGTTTGTACAAAAGATTATCATCGCAACACTAACACTTGTCCATACATGATTTCTAAATATGAAATCTGGACAGAATTTTTCCTACGTTGCGTCTCTTATTTCGAATCCATAACAGCTAAATTAGTTTCACACCTCGAGCTACCCCTCAGAAGAGGACACGGGACCTAGAACCACAAGTGATCCCAATCTAACCCTGCTGGCATGATCATGAGCATACTAAAGAAAAAAAATTAATGAAGAAGCTAAATAATAATTAAAATAAATAGATGGAGAATACCTATATACTATAACTGAGATAAATGAAATACTACTGAGTTTAATACAAAGAACATAATAACTCAACCCTATGCTGAACCTAACTATAAATGTAAGGATAGGCCCTAGTTAAGTCTAACAAAAACTGAAACTAAATGACTACAAATACAGAAATAAACTCATGACTTTTGTCTTTGGAGAATGATGACTCACCACTGATTCTGCTCAACTTGAGATAAGGAATTGATTTAAGCATTATCAGGATGCTGAAAATACTAAAGAAAAAAATATATGCAGAAGCTATATGTATTTAAAATGAAAAGATAGGGAATACCCATATAGTATAACTAAGATAAATGAAATACTTATGAGCTTATTATAAAGTACATATTACCTCGACTCTAAGTTCAATCTAACGATGTCTGAAGATACCCTCTAATTGACCAGAACTGTTTGGACAGGACCCAACTAAATCAAACAAAAACTGAAACTAAAGGACTAAAAATACATAAATAAACTCATGCCTATTGTCCTTGAAGAATGAGGAATCACCATTGATTCTACTAGACTAGAGAGCGGGAACTAATCTAAGTGTGATCTTGATGATTAGAACCTAAACCTACATAATTGAACAAACACAAAAGCAAGGGTAATATTCTGAACAAGATATACTGAATTCTAAGCTAACAAGATGCAATGAAAAAATTTATAACATTTTGAGACTAAATACAAACTAATCTGTAAATATGACCAATGCAATAGAATCTGACTAAACTTGGGAGATACTAATAAACGATAATGAAACCACATGTGCTAAGTGTGGAGACCAATGTATATGTCCCATTGAGAGGAACCAAATTCTAGAGGTATAAAGGCATGCTTGCGTAATCACTAAACCAGTGCCTACAGAGGGGACATCCAACCTACTCGGATACTAGTTTGGGGACTATTTGGGTACGTAAACCCTAGACCAATTTGGTAGTATGCTACTTCCAACGAATTAAGTAGTTAACTTATTATGACTGATTTTCTGTAAATAGTGGACATCTCAAACTGAGAATGCAACAATTAATCTTGTAATAATGCATTAATAAATGAGGCATGTATGACTTATTAACTAAAATATATTACCTGGCATGTGTAATTCAAGAACTAAAGACATACATAGCTATGATTCTGAAATTCATGCGTAATCTAAATATTAACATGGTGATCTAATTTGGAACATATAAGTAACTAATTCATGATAATCTAATGAAGTTCTTAGAAACCCTAGGTCTAATCATGATAAGAGAATCAATATTTTTTGATATCTAGGGATCTAATGGGTGAAAGGATCCCAGTAGTGAAATTCCACATAGCTGGTGATGAAATACATAGAGAAATGTTTTGATTTTTGGGCTGGAACTGATGGAACCTTGTTGCCTTCCTGAACTAGGGTTCTTGACCTTTTTATTCTCTCTTGCTTCTAATTTTCTAAGTTTTGATTAAGGATTTGACTTAGGTAAATATTAGTTATGACTCGTGGCTTAAACTAAGTAAAATATCATGATTTAGGGTTTAAATGATGTATCTTAGGGGTTAAATGAACTAGAAAAAAACTAAAAGACCCCTGAAATAATTGTTATTGGAGTAATCGACAACCTTGACTGACGGGTCGTCGTTCAGTCGACGGTCCATCGTTTTATTTTGCTCGACATGCCTTTACTAAAAAATGCATACCATTTACTGGAAGGTCGGATTATAGAAAATATAGTGGCGTTGGAAAGATGATTTAATTATCTATCATATGATTGGTCATTAGGCACCTAATTGATTTTTTGCTAAGAGTTATAAAAATTTGAAGTTGACCTAATATGCAATTTCCCCCTAACTAACAGCTAACCTTCACCTACGGTCCATAGGTCTATCTACGGACTGTACTAGTCAATCGTGGTTCATATCAGAGGCTGGGTAATGAGGTCTTGATCCACTGACACAGACCAAGGATTGTTGTCTGACTTACAGAATGTAGGTTTGTCCGTGGGTCGAGACTTAGCCGATTTTCCTGAGATGTATTTGGGAGGGCATTAGTGGTGAACACATCAATCAGAGGAATTGTGACAATAAATAGCTAGAAAGTGTTGGGTTTTAGCAAGTGTGAATGGGAAAAGAAAAGAGAAAATATCAAAAGTGAGGGAACTACTTTGGAGAGAAAATGAAAAGTCATTTGCAAAGTGCAAATGAAAAGTCATTTCTTATAAATTTGCAGGTAACAGTAACATTCCGAAAAGTTGTTACTCTTTCCAAAAAGTCGTTACTTTTCGAAAAGTTGTTACTTTCCAAAAAGTAGTTATTTTCCTAACAGACACAATTTTTCGAAAAGTTGTTATTTTTTTCCAAAAGACACAACTTTCTGGATAAAATGGGTCTGAACAGATTTCACTGAACAGACATGTTCCTTGCTGAAAATGGCTATAAAAAGGAAGTCAATTTTTGATTTTTTAATCACTGAAAAATTTTTCTTTCTCTGCATTTATTTTTTCTCTCAAAATAAAATCAAAGTGTCGATCGACTGAGTCTGTGTGACTTGTTGCTGTTCTTCAGTTCGTTGAAGTTAAAGAAGTTTGAGGTACCGCTATTTCTTTAACAGGTTTAATCCGTTTTATCTTGGGAGAAATTAATCCATAACCTTGGGTACATTGAGGGGATTAAATTTCTTAAGGACACACAGTATTTTCTATGGACTCGGATTAATTCTTCTATTTTAAATTTTTCTGCTTCATCTTGTTTCTGTTTCTGTTCATTAACTTCATAAATACAAGTTATTGTAAGAATAACAATCTTAAGAAATTTAACAGTTTCTGTATTTGAGGTTTCTGGAGATTAAAACCTTTATGGTTTTCTACTCTGCTTGAATTTTTAAAATTCATTCGATTAACGATTAAAAGAACATAAAAACTTTATCGTTAAATCAGAAACAGTTTGTGTAAAGATTTGTTCTTTACTGTTAGGATTTTAAATACTTAATTTATCTGCCATTTGTGACAGAAAAAAAAATGACTAATTCAAGTCAAACAAATGCTGGAATAGTAAGTGCTGCAACAACAACGGTTGCACATAATCGTTCAAATGCTGCCTTAGCACCGGCTGAGAAAACCTGCAAAGTTTTCTGGAGTCGACTTTAAGAGATGGCAGCAAAAGATGTCTTCTATCTCACTACGTTGAGTCTGCAGAAGTTCATCAATGAGAATATTCCTGTTATGTCAGATGAAACTCCGGCTGATGAACGATTCTTGGTAACAGAAGCATGGACACACTCAGATTTTTTGTGTAAAAATTATATTTTGAGTGGTCTGCAAGATGATCTGTACAATGTGTACAGCAATGCAAAAACCTCAAAAGAACTCTGGGATGCTTTAGAAAAGAAGTACAAAACAGAAGATGCCGGAATGAAGAAATTCATTGTGGCAAAATTTCTAGACTTTAAAGATGATAGACAGTAAGACTGTCGTCACCCAAGTTCAAGAATTGCAGGTCATAATCCATGATCTCCTTGCTGAAGGTATAAATTTATTTAATACCTATGTTAGAAATATTAAGTTTTCCCTTAATACTCACATAACCTTAATGTAGGATTGATTGTGAATGATTCTTTTCAAGTGGCTGCAATTATTGAAAAGTTACCTCCATTGTGGAAGGACTTTAAAACTACTTGAAACACAAACGCATGGAGATGACTGTTGAAGATCTCATAGTAAGGTTGAGAATCGAAGAGGATAATAAGGCTGCAGAAAAGAGGTCACGTGGCAATTCAGCAATATGTGGAGTAAATTTTGTTGAAGAAGATACCACAAAATTAAAGAAAAGAAAGAAAGCATCTGGTCCAAAAGCAATCCTCCTAAGAAGAAATTCAATGGAAACTGCTTTAATTGTGGTAAACATGGTCATAGGGCTAATGAATGCCGGGGTCCTAAGAAGGACAAGAAAAAGAAGGATCAAGCAAACTTGGTTGAATCCAAAGGAGAAATGGACGATCTCTGTGCAATGCTTTCAGAATGTAACTTGGTTGGAAATCCAAGAGAATGGTGGATAGATTTTGGTGCCTCATGCCATGTTTGTGCCAACAAAGAATTATTTTCATCATATACTCCAGCACTTACAGATGAAAAATTATTTATGGCAAACTCCGTTGTTGCAAAGGTGGAAGGAACTGGCAAAGTCCTATTAAAGATGACATCAGGCAAGGTGGTGACTTGAATAGGGTCTCATATGTTCCAGAATTGAGAAAGAATTAGTTTCAATTCCAGTTCTGACCAAGAATGGATTTAAATGTGTATTTATTTCTGATAAAGTAGTAGTAAGCAAAAATGATATGTATGTAGGAAAAGGCTACCTTAGTGATGGCCTTTTCAAACTCACTGTAATTGCAGTTGATATGAATAAAGATTTTTTTTTTCTTACTTGCTTGAGTCTAAATGTTTATGGCATGAACGTTTGGGACACGTTAATAACAAAACCTTGCGAAAACTGATTAACTTAAATATTTTGCCAAAATTTGAGTGCAATAAATCAAAATGTCAAATTTGTGTTGAATCTAAGTATGCTAAGCATTCTTATAAATCTGTTGAAAGGAATTCAAATCCTTTAGAATTGATTCACACTGATATTTGTGACATGAAGTCAACACCATCACGTGGTGGGAAAAAAAATTTCATAACATTTATTGACGATTTCACTAGATATTGTTATGTCTATTTGCTAAATAGTAAGGATGAAGCAATAGATGCATTTAGGCAATATAAAACTGAAGTTGAAAATCAGTTAGATAAAAGATCAGAAGTGATAGAGGTGGAGAATATGAATCTCCATTTGCAGAAATATGTTTAGAAAATGGAATAATCCATCAAACTACTGCTCCCTACACTCCTCAGTCTAATGGAATTGCAGAAAGAAAAAATCGAACTTAAAAGAAATGATGAATGCATTACTTATAAGTTCAGGTTTACCACAGAACTTGTGGGGGGAAGCTATCCTTACAGCAAATCAGATACTTAATAGAGTGCCTCACTCAAAGACAAATGTAATTCCATATGAAAAATGGAGGAAAGGTAGAAAACCCAATTTGAAATATTTCAAAGTGTGGGGATGTCTAGCCAAAGTCCAAGTTCCTATACCTAAGAGGGTAAAAATAGGACCTAAGACTGTGGATTTGTATTCATTGGATATGCCACAAACAGTAAGGCATGTCGTTTTGGGTTCATAAGTCAGAACATCCGGATATTCATGATAATACGGTAATAGAATCAGATAGTGCTGATTTTTTGAACATATCTATCCGTATAAAACTAGACTTGAGTCATCTAGTGGGGGGGGTCTAAACAACCCAGAGAAGAACCAAAAGAGAATGAACAAAATGAAGAAAGTCCAAGACGCAGTAAACGTCAAAAGACATCTACTTCATTTGGATCAGATTTGTAACATTTCTTCTTGAAAGTGAGCCTCAAACATTCAAGGAAGCAATGTTGTCTAGCGACTCAACCTCTTGGAAGGAGGCTGTTAATAGTGAAATTGAATCAATCTTAAGCAATCATACTTGGGAGTTGGTTGATCTTCCTCCAGGGAACAAACCGTTGGTTTCAAAATGGATCTTTAAAAGGAAGAGATGAAAGACGATGGAACTATTGACAAATATAAAGCAAGACTTGTTGTCAAAGGTTTTAGACAAAAAGAAGGTCTTGATTATTTTGACACATATTCGCCAGTGACTAGGATTACATCAATTCGGATGTTAATTGCACTAGCTGCAGTATACGGTCTTGAAATTCATCAAATGGATGTGAAAACAGCCTTCTTAAATGGAGAGCTTGAAGAGGAAAATTACATAGAACAACCTGAGGGTTTGTAGTTCCTGGTAAAGAAAAGAAAGTGTGCAAACTTATTAAGTCACTTTATGGGCTAAAACAAGCACCAAAACAATGGCATGCAAAGTTTGATCAAACCATGTTGGCAAATGGATTTAGATCAATGAATGTGATAAATGTGTTTACATTAAAGATACTCCAAATCAGGAAGTTATTTTATGCCTATATGTAGATGATATGCTTATAATGAGCAAAGACATTGCTAATATAAAAGCTACAAAGTGTATGCTTGCTAGTAAGTTTGATATGGAGATTTAGGAGTTGCTGATGTTATTAGGAATTAAAATTCTTAAAACTCCTAACGGTCTAGCATTGTCTCAAACTCATTATATTCAAAAGATACTTGAAAAATTCAAATTTTAATTTTAAAAGGGCAAAGACTCCAATTGATGTAAATCTTCATCTTGCAATGAATAAAGGCGAAAGTCAGTCTCAATTGGACTATGCTAGCGTATGGGAAGCTTAATGTATGTCATGAATTGTACACGACCAGACATAGCTTGTGCTATCAATAAACTGAGTCGATACACAAGTAATCCTAATCATAATCATTGGTTGGCAATGAAGAGAGTTTTGGATACTTAGATGACACTCAAAACTATGCTTTACATTACAACAGATAATCCAGCCGTTCTTGAAGGATATAGTGATGCAAATTGGATTACTGGGTCAACTGAAACAAAATCCACAAGTGGATACGTTTTTACTATTGGCGGAGGAGCAATATCTTGGAAATCATCCAAACAAACATGTATAGCTCGCTCTACAATGGAGTCTGAATTCATTGCTTTAGACAAGGCAGGTGAAGAAGCTGAATGGCTCCGGAATTTCTTAGAAGATATTCCATTTTGGACCAAACCAATGGCCCCTATATGCATACATTGTGATAGTCAAGCTGCAATAGGAAGGGCTGGAAGCATTATGTATAACGGCAAGTCTCGTCACATAAGACGAAGACATAACTCTGTGAGACAACTACTCTCTAGTGGAATTATCACAATTGACTATGTGAAGTCAAAAGATAATGTGTCGGATCCACTTAAAAGGCCTAAATAGAGAGGGAGTTGAGAAATCATCGACGGGAATGGGACTATGGCCGAGAACAAGTCATCGTGGCGGTAACTCTACCTAGAAGACTGGAGATCCCAAGATCTAGGTTCAAGGAGATAAAACAAAGTCATTGATGACGGTTCAACATTGTCAAAGGAAAAATAAAAAAATATTATTATATTTATGGTCCATTCTCATGATGAGACAATGTTTAGTAACTAGGATAAAGACATAAGGACTTTTTTTAATGTTTCTAAGTTTGATAAAGGAATATCAAATGGTGTATCTATGGGATAACACATTTAGAAATCACCTATGTAAGTGTGAAGTGTAAGCCGCTTCAAGGAGAATCCGGTAAGGCCAGTTCTTTAAGCACTTACTAACAAGATGTGTTCATGGCTGAAAACGAACAAAACAATGAGAACTAAGAACAGTTCAAGGGTTGATTGTGTGACATATGTTGTCTAGGTATACACCAAAGCTCGACGGTTCAAAGATTCAAATCTACCGATTGACCGAGTATATCCGAATATGTTCACTACGGAAAGTTTAAAGGGAACCTACTTATCCAGATGCGATTAACCTTTACCTACAAGACACACAAGTTTTTCATGCATATGTTTAACAATAGCCTTCCCAATTCATGTGGGGGATTGTTGGGTTTTAGCAGTGTGAAGTGGAAGGGAAAAGAAAAGAGAAAATATCAAAAAGTGAGGGAACTACTTTGGAGAGAAAATGAAAAGTCATTTGCAAAGTGCAAATGAAAAGTCATTTCTTATAAATTTGCAGGGTAAACAAGGTAACATTCCGAAAAGTTGTTTCTTTACGAAAAGTCGTTACTTCGAAAAAGTCGTTACTTTCCAAAAGTAGTTATTTTCCTAACAGACACAAGTTTTCAAAAGTTGTTATTTTTTCCAAAAGACACAACTTTCTGGATAAAATGGGTTCTGAACAGATTTCACTGAACAGACATGTTCCTTGCTGAAATGGCTATAAAAGGAAGTCCAATTTTTGATTTTTTAATCATGAAAATTTTTCTTTCTCTGCATTTATTTTTCTCTCAAAATAAATCAAAGGTCGATCGATGAGTTTGTGTGACTTGTTGCTGTTCTTCAGATCGTTGAAAGTTGAAGTTAAAAGAAGTTTGAGGTACCGCTATTCTTTAACAGGTTTATCTGTTTTATCTTGGAGAATTAATCCATAACCTTGGGTACATTGAGGGGATTAAATTTCTTAAGGACACACAGTATTTTCTGTGGACTCGGATTAATTCTTCTATTTTAAATTTTTTCTGCTTCATCTTGTTTCTGCTTCTGTTCATTAACTTCATAAATACAAGTTATTGTAAGACTAAAGAAAGGTGATCCAAATCAGATGCTTGTACATATAAACCTCAAACGTGGATACTCAAAAGCATACGTATATACTTATATGTAT
>JAKWIY010000861.1:0-30005 GCA_027704805.1 Solanum corneliomulleri
ACTCCATCCTTAGAAACCACGTGCCCCAAGAAGGACACTGAATCTAGCCAAAACTCACACTTGGAGAATTTGGCATAAAGCCTTTTCTCCCTTAATACTTCCACACAATTCTCAAAGGCTCTTCATGTTCTTTCTTACTCTTCCGAGTGTATATCAAAATATCATCAATATACGATCACAAAGAGATCCAGATATAGCTAAAAATCCCGTTCAGCAAGCTCATGAAAGAAGCAGGGCATTCGTAAGACCAAAATACATTACTACGAATTCGTAATGCCCATACCTGGCTCAAAAAGCAGTCTTTGCACATCTGTTGCCCGTATTTTCAATTAATGATAACCGAATCTCAAGTCAATCTTAGAGAAGACACACAAGCACCTTGTAATTGATCGAACAAGTCATCAATGCGAAGCTGAATGGCGTACTTGTTCTTAATATTTACCTTTGTTCAAACCGATAGTCTATGCACTCATCCAAACCCTCCACTTCTCTTCTTCACAAATAACACGGAGCACCCCAAGGGGATGAAGGGGATCACTTGGTCTAATGAAGCCATTTACTTAACAACTCTTTGAAGTTGGGCCTTTAAATCCCTTAACTCTGCAGGAGCCATTCTATAAGGGGATATGGAAATGGGGCGAGTACCCGGCTTCAGATCAATGCAAAAGTCGATATCCCTATCCGGTGGCATACCAGGAAGGTCTGCAGGGAACACATCCAGAAACTCACGGACTATCGAAACCGACTCAATTGAAGGTACTTGGGTAGTATCATCCTGAGGTGTGCCAAAACGCTAAACCCCTTTACTAACCATTCTCTTAGCATGAAGAAAGGAGATGATACGAACTGGAGTGGAAGTGTAGTCACCCCCCACCCTAACGGATCTGTCCCAGGCTTGGCCAATGTTACAGGTTTTAGCATTACAATCTAGGATTGCAAAATTCGGAGAAAGCCAAGTCATACCCCAAAATTACATCGAAATCAACCAATTTCTAAAATAACCAAGTCTACATGAGTATTGCTCCCCACAACATTCACCAGACAAGACCTATATCCTTTTAAACTATCACAGACTCACCCACCGGAGTAGAAACACGAATAGGCATGTCAAGCAATTCAACAATGTAAATTAAGACCAGTAGCAAATGAGGAAGATACATATGAAAATATGGAGCCAGGATCAAATAATACAGAGCCTGCAATCACAAACCAAAAGATTACCTGTGATAACAGCATCAGATGTCTCTGCTTCAGACCCCACGGGGAAGCATAACATTGGGCCCTATCACCTATCTGCCCGTGCCCCTACCATGTTGTGCTGTAGTGGCTCCGTTTGCCCGTCACCCCGGCCGTTTTGGTGACCCCCATTACCTCGGCCACCACATCCTCCAGAATGATGGCCTCTTCCATGACCACGTCTACCTCTGACTATTGGGGGTCTGTAACTCTGTTTTGGACAATACCTCTTAATATGTCCAGTCTCCCCACATCCATAACACTCTCTGGCTTCAAGCATAGGTCTCTGTGAGAATGACGAAGTCTGGGGATAACCTCCAAACTCATAGAAGTGTTGACCGGTCTACGGTGGACCCCTAACTACAGTGTGTAGTGAAGACTGAATGGGTTGGGCTGGATAACCTCCTGAACCCTGCCCTCTGGGTAAAAACCATTAAACTCACCTCCTTTACGAAACCTTTTAGATGTCGATGCCATGGTGAAGTCATCTGGCTTCACTCCCTCCCTCTATCACAATCTAATCTACCACTTCCTGATAGAATTTTGCTGTAGCCGCTACCTGTAAGGCTGAATCCGCAAATCTGACCTCAAACCCTTCACAAAACGGCGAATCCGTTCTTGTGGACTGAAACAAAGCTGGGTGCATACCTGTATAATGCACAAAACTTAGCCTCATACGCGGTAACCGACATCCTACCTTAGCTCTAGGCTCAAGAACTCATACTCTCCTCCTATCCCTCAGGTCCGTGGGATATGCTTCTCCATAAATAAGCTAGAGAAATGACGCCCAGCATAGGTGGTGCCTGTGGGTTGACACTCAACATGTGACCGCCACCACATTTTGGCATTTCCCTGAAATTGATAGGTCACAACAAACTCAACGCCAAATCATTCCACTATGCCCCTTTTATGTAGTAACTCATGACAATCAACCAGAAAATCGTAGGCATCCTCAAATTCAGCACCCTTGAAGACTGGAGGTTTCAAATTCAAGAACTTACTGAAAAGTTCATGCTGATCACTTGTCATTATAGGCCTGTATTAAACGAGGAACGTGCCTATTTCCAATGAGCATCCATGCGGGGAGCCTCAGCAGCGGCCTGTCGTACTTCCGGAACCCGAGTGCCGGTGCAGAAACACTGGAGGTGTCTGGCCTTGATCAGATAAACCCGCTAAGATAAGCAAGAACCTGACTAATCATCTTGGGGTAGGTTGGGTGTTAATTTCTCATTCTGCACTTGCTCACTTTCCCCTTCCTCACCCTCTCTTACTACTTCCTCAGTCGGTGGAGGAGTCAGCGCCTAGTACTAGATGGCCAGGTGCTTGTCCTCTTCCTCTAGAGGGCGTCCTCCCGCGACCTCTACACGGCCTCTTGCCACTAATCCTCCTCGAGCTACAGCCCCAGTGGCTGGCTCAGTTGCATCTTGTCTTGCCGGTGTTGGTGTTGGCGCCGAGCTGTTGCTCTAGTTCTAACCATCTGCGAATAGAGTGAAGATGGTCAGATACCATTTGTATCACCCAGATACCAATGGATCCAAGTAATAGCACGAAAGAAAGAAAGAAGAATGAAATTTTCCTAAAGTCTTTAGCCTCTCAAAGAAAGTAAGGCGTCCCCTACCGTTCCTTAAGACTCTACTATACTCGTTCTTGTGTGATGAGACGAACGAACCTAATGTTCTGATACCAAGTTTGTCACGACCCAAAACGAGCCGCGAGAGGACATTTTTTGAATATTTGTTTTTCCTAGAAAAAGGAAGTTGATGCAGATCATGTATCAAACAATTGTTAACATTAGCAACTGAATTATGTTAATTCAATTATGTGACATTTTTTTGTTCAAAATAAAACATAAAATCTTCATCTTAAAAAAGGCACATGACAAGGGTTAGGAGATTAATTATAGTCTCTGATCTACAGTGATAATAAATTACAAAATATTACCAGAACTACAAAACAAAAGAAATTTATTACACCAAAAAATCTTCTATAAATTTGACCACCTTCTAGTAAGCTTCTGTCACGACCCAAAACGAGCCGCGAGTGGCACCCACACTTATCCTACTATGTGAGCGAACCAACCAATCTAAACCCCAACATTTCAAACATAATGAACAAAATACAATGCGGAAGACTTAAAACTCATTAACGAAATCAATTAAATAACTTCTAAAATTTAACAATCATTATCCCCAAAATCTGGAAGTCATCACCACAAGAACATCTATCCTCAAATTACTAAATCTAAGAGTATCTAAGAAGCTAAAATAAATAAAAAGCTAGTTCATGCCGGAAGTTCAAGGCATCAAGACATGAAGAGGAAGATCCAGTCCAAGCGAGAAGCAATAGCTCACCCTGAAATCTGCTTGATGAAGACTGGCTAGAGTTGCGTTTAGTAGTTGAAGACGATGGTACGTTTGCTGCACTCCACAATTAACAAAGAAAAAAACATACAAGTAGGGGTCAGTACAAGGCACAAGTACTGAGTAGGTATCATCGGCCAACTCAAATAGAAAACAGTATATATCAGATAATAACATAATATCAACTAATATTCTTAACAGGCTACCACAACATTACCGAAACCCTTGTCACAACACCAAGCACATCAATGAGGACTCAAGCCTCCCTATCATACTCATTTTGGGAATTAGTTCTTTAAAATTTAGTATATTATCATAATTCAAGATTCATTTATTTTATTCCTCTTGTGTCGGTACGTGACTCTCCCGCTCACTACTACTATCCTATGTCGCCCGTGACACTGGATACTCCGATCCATATACTATCCTGGTGTCGGAACGTGACACTCCGATCCATATACTATCCTGGTGCTGGAACGTGACACCCGATCCATATACTATCCTAGTGTCGGAAAGTGAAACTCCGATCCATATACTATCCTGGTGCCAGAACGTGACACTCCGATCCATATACAATCCTGGTGCCGGAACGTGACACCCGATCCTCTAATCTCATTACATAAGTTCATCAAGCCTTCTTTTATACCAAGGCATCATCATTAACAAAGTAGATTTAGGATTTAAAGAGTCCAATATCCTCATCATGCTATTAATCAAATCACAATTATATAATCACATCATGCAAGCACACAATAAGCATTAGAAGACTTTATAATACTACTACCCAACACATATCATTCGCTATTAAGAGTTTACTATAAATAGTATAAACCGTAACCTACCTCCACCGAAGATCGCGATCAAACAAGCTATCTTCCCAAAACTTTTTTTGTTTTTCCTCTTCGTTCTCCCTTTCTCGTTCGTTTCTCTCTTTCTTCTCTCTCTTTCTTCTTCTCCTTTTTCTGTTCTTGCTCTTTCTATTTTTTCTTATTCAACCCTTTTTCTCTTACCCTAATTGTCATATAATTAAGTGTAAAAGATGATAAAATAACCCACTAATTATTTCAAGTTATCTCCTTTAAATCCCAAGTAATTGAATTATTAACATTAATCCACTAACTTTATAATTATAAGCATGATAGTCCAAAACGCCCTTACAAACTTTTAACAAAATCCGACCCGCCCCAGCAGGGTTACGCAACCGTGACGGTCCGTCATGGCTGTGACGGTCCGTCCTGCAGGTCCGTTACAAAATTCAGAGAGTTAATCTGTGGAAAGATTTGTGATGGTCCCGTCGTGCCAACGACGGTCCGTCCTGCATTTCCCGTCACGAAGTTCAGAGATTCGATCTCAGTACCCAAAATTTCAGAATTCTAGTGTTTTGGAACGAGACAAACCCTCTTCGACGGTCCGTCGTGCCCATGATGGTCTGTCGTGGGATCCGTCGACCAAGACAGTTTTTCAGAAATAATAAACTCTGCTGCTCAAAACGACTAAACAGGTCGTTACATTAACAATCCTTAAAGTGTTAGCCTTGTTCCTGAACATTGTATTCATCATGAGAATGGATTAAGGTAATTGACAATGTCGAACCAACAACCACAACTTTGTTTTTCTCCATTAATGTAGCTCTTGAGATCTCCAGTCTGCTAGATAGAGTTACCATCATGCTGACTTGTCCTAAGCCGTAAACCCATTCCCTTAGATGATCTTTTAACTTCCTCTCTCACTAGGACTTTCGTTAGTAGATCTTATATATAATCTCTTGACTTGACATAGTTAATTGTGATATAGAGAGCAGTTGTGTTACGGTGTTATGTCTCTGTCGTATATGACGAGATTTCCCATTGTACATACTCTCCCACCCTTCCCTGCCCTACCTATTGTTTGCTTGACTATCGCAATGTATGCAAATAGGTCCAACAGTTTGTGCCACAATGGAATATCCTCTAGGAAATTCTGGAGCCATTCAACTTCTTCACCAGCCTTATCCAAAGCAATGAATTCAGATTCCATTGTGGAGCGAGCAATACATGTCTGTTTCGACGATTTCCAAGAGGCTCCTCCTCCACCAAGTATGAACAAATAACCACGCTGGATTTTACATCATTTCACCAGGTGATCCAATTTGCATCACTATATCCTTCAATCACAACAGGATATTTTTTATAATGCAAAGCATAATGTTGTGTATATTTTAGAGAACCATCCAGTGAGTTTGATTCGGATTACTAGTGAACCGACTCAGTTTACTAATAGCACATGTTATATATGGTCGCGTACAATTCATAATATACATCAAACTTCCCACACTCTGGCATATTCCAATTGAGAGTCCTTCATTCTTTTTAAATGTACAGCTTAAATCAATTGTAGTTTTGACAACATTGAAATTCAAGTACTTGAACTTATCTAATACTTTTTCAATATAATGAGATTGAGATATGATAGTCCCTAGGGAGTTTTGATGATCCTAACCTCTAAGATCAAATCAGTAACTCCTAAGTCCTTCATATCGAACTTGCTGGACAGCATGCGCTTAGTATCATTTATATTGTCAATGTCTTTACTCATTATTAACATGTCATCAACATAAAAATAAACAATGACTTCATGATTCATAACATTTTAATGTAAACATATTTATCACATTCCTTAATCTTGAATCCATTTGCCAACATTGTTTGGTCAAATTTAGCATGTCATTGTTTGGGTGCTTGCTTGAGTCCATAAAGTGATTTCACAAGTCTGCACACTTTCTTTTCTTTACCAGGAACTATAAACCCTTTAGGTTGTTCATTGTAAATTTCTTCCTCCAACTCTCCATTTAAGAAGGTTGTCTTTACATCCATTTGGTGGATTTTAAGATCATGCACTGCTGCTAGTGCCATTAAAATCCTAATTGATGTTATCCTTGTTACTGGAGAGTATGTGTCAAAGTAGTCCAGACCTTCCTTTTGTTTGTACCCTTTGACTATCAGTCTAGCCTTATATTTGTCAATCGTCCCATCACGTTTCATTTCTGTTTAAAGATACACTTTGATCCTAAAGGTTTATTTCCTGGAGGAAGATCAACCAATTCCAAACTGTGATTACTTAAAATTGATTCGATCTTACTATTAACTGCTTCTTTCCAATAAGTTAACTCAGACGAAGACATAATTGCTTTAAATGTTTGAGGCTCATTTTCAAGCAATAGTGCTACAAAATCTGGTCTGAAATAATCAGATTTTTATTTGCGAGTACTATGCCTAGGTTCCTCACTAGTTAGAATTTCTTCCATTGATTCTCCTCGTAGTCATTTAGGTCTTTCACTTGTTGACTCACTTTCTATTTTATACGGATTAATGTTTTCAAAAAAATCTATATTATATGCTTTAATTATCATCTTAATATGAATCTCAGGATAATCAGATTTTGAACTTAAAACCGACAGGTTTTACAGTTCACAGCATACCCAATAAAGACACAATCTACTGTTTTGGGTTTAATTTTAACCCTCTTCGGTAAAGGAACCTCTACCTTGGCTAAACACCACCACACTTTGAAATATTTTAAGTTGGGTTTCCTTCCTTTCCACAACTCATATTGAATTGATTGTGTTTTTCGATGGGGTACTCTATTGAGTATTTTACTACCTGTAAGGATGGCTTCCGCCCCAAAGGTTTCACGGCGAACCAGAATTGATCATTAAGGCATTCATCATTTCCTTTAGTTCTTCCGTTCTGCCAAACCTTTTGACTGTGGTGTATAAGGTGCAGTAGTTTGATGAATAATACCATATTTCAAATATATCTCTGCAAAAGGATATTCATATTCTCCACTCCTATCACTCCGAGTCATTTTTATCTTTAGATTCAATCGGTTCTCCAGTTCATTTTGTATTGCTTAAATGCATCAATTGCTTCATCCTTACTATTAAGCAAATATACATAACAAAATTGAGTGCAGTCATCAATAAAAGTTATAAAATACTTTTTGCCACCACGAGATGGTGTTGTCTTAATATAACATATATATGTGTGAATTAAGTCTAAAGTTTTAGAATTTCTTTCAACAGACTTACAAGGATGTTTAACAAACCTACTTTCCACACAAATTTCTCATTTCGATTTATCACATTTAAAATCAGTCAATACTTCTAGATTAACCATTTTTCGCAAGGCTTTGTTATTTACATGTCTAACGGGCATGCCATAAATCATTTAACTTCAATAAGTAAACAGAAGAAATTTTTTTATTAATACTGTCAGCAACCATTACATTCAATTTAAAAAGACCCTCATTGAAGTAGCCCTTTCCTATGAACATTTCATTCTTACTTATTACAACTTTATCACTAACTAGGACACACTTAAACCCATTCTTAACTAGTAGTGCAGCATAAACTAAATTCTTTCTAATAGTACGGACATGCATAACATTTTTCAAAGCCAACACCTTACCGGATGTCATTTTCAACATTACTTTCCCAGTTCCCGCAATCCTTGTTGTTATTGTGTTTCCCCTAAACAAGTCTTCATCGTACTCAGCAGGAGTGTACATTGCAAAGGCTTCTTTCGCAGAACAAATATGTGTAGTGGCACCTAAGTCGAGACACCACTCCTTGGGATTTCCAACTAAGTTCACTCCGAGGTCATTGCACACAAGTCATCTGCATCTTCCATTTTCTCTGTGATGTTTGCTTGACTTTTGCCTTTTCCTTTAAACTCTCCTATTTTTCTTTCCACCACCGATGAGGGACAAATTCCTTTTCATTAAAGCATAAGAGGACTTTTCAAGTTCCCAACTCTTAAAGTTCTCAACTTTTCAAATTCCTCTATTTCCCTCTATTTCCCATCTTCTGGCTACATACCCAACAAAAACTACTTCCAAAATGTGTTTGGAGATGTTATTGGGTTCGTTGTTTGTGCGATCTTTGTTGATTCTAGATCCAAAAACTCGACATTCATAGACATCAAATTTGTGTGGGACTCTACTAGATGAGTCAAATTTCAATTAGGCCTTCTTGAAAACTACTCCTATCTTACACTATATAAAGGGTAATATATCCCTTATGGAGGGATCTTGAAAATTTCATAAATTCATGAAATATTTGCAAAGATATCAAGATGTGGGTGGACTCTTCTTGATAACCAAATACATAAAAAAAAGAACATAGAAACCTATTTACATGGATATAAAATAAAATTCATTTAAGGTGCAAATTATCAGTTACAAGAATAAAAATATTGATATAATTGTACCCAAACTATTATTAATTAATAAAATATTCTTGTTTCATCATATTTTTTTTGTGGTCGGAGTTTATTTTCCATAAATAAGATTTAGTGCAAACAAATTTTGTCTCCTTGAACCTAACAAATATTTATAATTTCTTTTGGGGTTTGATTAGTTCGATCGGAGTTGATTAATTAGTAAAATTCGTTAGAAATTGAAGAAAAAAATGAATATTCATTGATCAAATCATTCATTCCGTAGTCTGATAGATCTTTTATAGAAATTAATTTATAAGACGAGAATAAAGATAGATCAAGAGCCTTTGGGGTCATCTCTTACCTTCTATGTAGTATTTATCTCCCCAAAGCTTGGAGATGCACACACAAGAACATGCCTTATGTTTAAAAATGTATTTTTTTTATCTTTTTCAAAGCTAGAATCAACAAAGATCGCACCAATAAAGGACCTACAACATCCCCAACCACAATCGGGAATGTATTTGCACTCTTCTATCCAAACGTAGACATAATATCCAATTTCTCAAAATTCTCAATGGTATAACATATCTGCCTTTGAAGATCTGGCGAGGCACGAAGAATGTGCTCATGCAGGCTAGCCTTAATTGCAGATTGAGTATATCATTCATTATTTACAAAAGTAGACCACATAAGTAATTAGTGTTGTAACTAAGCCTAAATATTTGAAATAGGATATGTTGTAACACAAATAAGTAATTATTCATAATCGCATAAGAATATGTTGACTAATCATCTCAAGAAATTTCAAGTGCATCGTGATCTATGTAATCAAGTAACGATGTTCGAATATCATTTTACAACAAGCAGAAGGGTCGTGAAACTTGTAGTGTAGCAGTGAGTTCTAAGTACCGTACATTGACTAGATTCATAGCATTCACGATGAAGTGCCTTAGGATAGGTGCATAAATAAAATCAATGTCCATCCCGATCATTTCATACATGATAAGTTGCTAAGTTGCTATCGCCCGCCCGTCCGAGCTGAGGTAGGCACCTGTTAGTGCCTCAACCACATCAGCTACTATCTTGTTTCTAATCTCCTATACTTTACCCTACAACACATTTCTACTGAAGGCATCAAGAAATTTTTGTCAAGTTGTAAACTTGAGGATTTTCACTAGGAATTGTCCACACTTTGAGATAGAATGGTTCATTACGGATAAATCTCAGAATTTTACGAGCACATCCAAGCTTGAACAATGCAACATTAGAAATGATTTTATTTTTCTTAATGTTGAGAAGACCCTCATGATAATTTTCATAAGTCTTAAACGATTGTATACTAATAGCATATCTGAGAAAAGATTTGCCAAGCTTCTCAAGTGATTCCAAATGAAAATTCTGGAGACATTTCTTTGTTGTCATTACTTCCAAAATCTTAGCGGTTGGGATACAAAGTTTTACTTTGTGGTGATTCAAAAGCATTCTTTTAAAGTTTATTCCGCATGGATGCTTGCCCTATAAGGTCTACAGGTTCTAGCACGGTAGATAGTTATCGTTGACCTAAAGAATCTTATGAATTCTAGGTATACACATATGGTAGTGAATCCCCAAAATCCGCCGAACAGATTCACTGCTATATGTATATACCTTAGAATTCATAAGATTCTCGAGGTCAAGAATATTTTGCCAATAACTATCTGTCGTGCTTGAACCTTTAGACTTTATTGGGGAAGCATTCATGCTGAATAAACTTGAAAAGAATGCTTTCGAATCATTCCAAACTAAAACTTTGTATCCCAACTGGTAAGATTTTGGAAGGAATGACAACAAAGAAATGCCTCCAGAAGTTTCATTCGGAATCACTTGGGAAACTTGGAGACTCTTTTCTCAAATGTGATGTCAGTATACAACTATTTAAGAATTATGAAAGTCATCACGAGGGTTTACTCAGAATTAAGAAAATAAAATCATTTCCAATGTTACACTTTGCAACTTTGGATGCGCTCGTAAAATATGAAATTTATGCATAATGAACCATTTGATCTTCTAACGTGAATCATTCCTGATGGTACTTCCCAAGTTCTTCGACTAAGAGTTCCCTTTGCCTTCGATAAAAATGTATAGTAGGGTAAGGCAAACGATTAGAAATAGTAAGAAGTAGTTAATGTGGTTGAGGAACTAATAGGTGCCTACCTCAGCTCGTGTAGGGAAGTAGCGACTTTACCATTTATGAATTGGATTGGGTTGCACATTGATTTTGTTGATTCTGAGAAGCTAGTTAATGTCTGGTACTTTGAAACCTTGCTACTTACAAGTTCCATTATCCTTCATTGCTTGTTGAAACTCTTACTCACAGATCATATTCCACAATGATATCAACGCTAGGAATTCTAGGAGATACAGTGCTAGATTATGTTGGTGCAACACATATCTATTTCAAATATTCAAACTGACTCCATGACTAATTAATGATTTGAGGTAAGCTTCTGTAAACAAAGAATAATATGCTCAATCTGCACTTAAGGCTGGCATGCACAAGCACCTTTCTTCATGCCTCACGAAATTTGCAAAGACAGAGATGTTGTACTATTGAGGATTTTTGAGAAATTGGATCATGTGTCCACGTTCGAATGGGAATCTGAAACGTGCTTGGAGATGTTGTTGGGTCCTCTGTTGGTGCGATCCCTTAAGACCTTTCCTGGAACCGTTGATTACACCTCAAACAATAAACTCCAACCATTAAATGAGTTAAGTGAACTATGTGCCCAGAAAGGCTATTCAAAAAGTAATCAGTTTCTTCATGTGACAGAGACTCGACATTTGTAGACATCAAAATTGTATGGGACCCTACCAGATGAATCCAACTTCATTTAGAATTCTTGAAGACTAATCTTAATTCTTGAAGACTAATCCTAACTCACATTAGATAAAGGGTACTATATCCCTTAGAGAGGGATCTCGAAAATTTCATAAATTCATGGAACATTTACAAAGAGATCAAGATGTGGGCGGACTCTTTGTGACCATAAATACTTCATGAAAGTCCACAAATCCTCTTAACATAAGATCAAACAACATCCATTTTAGGTGCAAATTATCCTACAGAATAATCAAGAAATGGACAAATTGTACTCAAACCGTTAATTAGTAAAATATTCTTCTTTCTTCATATTTATTTCTTAGTTGGAGTTTAATTTCAATAAATAAAATTTGTTTCAAAGAAATTGTCTCCTAGAACCCTAACTAAAATTTATAATTTATATGGGGTTTTATTAGTTTGATCCGAGTTGAAGAATTGGTCAGAATCCATCCAGCATTGTAGAAAGAACTGAATGTTCATTGATCAAATCCTTCACTGAATAGTCAAATAGATCATTTGACGAAATTAATTAACCAGAAGAGTGTAAAGATAGATCAAGTGTCTTTAGGGTCATCTCATACCTTCTAAGTAGTATTTATCGCCAAATAGATAGATATACACACACAAGATTTACTGAAGTTTAACTTTAAATTGTTTCTTGTGAGTTGTCATGAGATGTTACAAAATGTGGAGTTGGTGGAGTCCGACAGAGTAGATTACACTACTTTTCACATGTGGGGCCTATCTAGGAAGTGGTGGCAGTCTGATGTCGATACTATAACAACATGTTCATTCCCTGTAACTTGTGTTTGAGAACTTGACTTAAGATGGTATTTCAGATCGATTTTTGGAAAGATTTCATGCCTTGTCTCACCATGCTTTGGTGATTTTACTAGATGAGACTAAGAATTTTTCAATTCATGAGAAGTTTGACTTATTATATCCGTTGAAGCAGCTTATCAAACAACCTTGTCTGGAGCTTCTTTTCAAAGAGCAGTCAAGGTGGTCATGGAGCTTATGCGCCGCATGGAATTTAGGGATTTAGCATACAAGAAGTCTTGCCCTTGTTGTTATTTTAGTATTACCTCATCTAGAGGAGGATCCTTAAGGAGGGGTATTCATCCTCGGTTCAGTATAAATATTCATGCAGTTATGTAAGTGTCTGAGGGAGGTCATATTGGACAAAGTTTCTACAACTTGGGTCAAGACTTATCAGGGTTGCTCTTACAGGTTTTCAGGTTACGGTGACCATTCAAAGTATTTGGATTTTTTTTAGTACATGGTGGTTCAAAGTCCTACTATGAGTGTGGTGAGTAAGGAAAAATCAATAGATATTCGTTCATAATTGGAGCAGAAGGCCGACATCAATAATGTTTCAATAATCTTTTGTAACGTTGTTGATTCATTTCTGTTTTTATAAAATAAAGTTTGGAAATTTCTTTGTTTAAAACTGAGTAAAATATTCAAATTCAACTTGAATAAAATGAATAATTTCATAGCAAAACACTAATATTATAAAAAGAAATGTTTTTTAAAGAAAGTGAATATAATTTATATACCATGACTTTTATGAGAAAATAACAATGAACAAGAAAACGCATATTTCTTTTTACCTCATTCGCCTTAAATGGTCTTGATTCATTCAATTCATATTTGATCAAATTAATTTTTTTATGAATCTAACAACTACTCATTAATGAAAGGTAAGAAAAAAATTGGATCATAATTTACCAAGTGATTTAGATCCTCTAAAATAACACTCAAAACTTTTCTTTAAAAATGGAGATAGTTGAAGAAGATATGGTGTTGGCATGTTCAGCGCGACGTCATGGATTAGAAAATCAGTAATGATGGCTGCAAAATTCTCACATTCCATTACCAATTAGAAGTTGATTATGTTTTATTTAAATAACCTTCTATGAATGATTCTAACTCTAATACAGATCCTAGCAATGTTATAACTATTGCCGATGTTGTTAAAAAGAAGTTTGAAAAGGATAACAAAATTGGTAGAGGACATTTGCTAAATCATATGGCTAGTTCTTTGTTTGATTTATTTTTAAACTATAAATATGCCAAAGAAATATGAGATAGTTTGGAAAAGAAATATGATGTTGATGATGCAGGAAAGAAAAAATATGTTGTCTGTCAGTGGATTAAATTCCAAATGGTTGATAATAAGCAAATAATGGAACAAGTTCACAAATATGAGAACTTGACTGGTGATGTTCTCAACGAAGACATGAAGATATGTGAGATATTTCAGGCTAATGTTCTTCTTGAAAAATTTCTACCATCTTGGAGTGATTATAGAAATCAATTAAAACATAAGAAAAAGAATTAAACCCTTCGAGAACTTATCAGTCACATGAGGATTGAAAAGGCGAACCATCTCAAAGATAAGATGGAGGAACTTTCTCTTAATTCTTCTAAAGCTAATCTTGTTGAATCTTCTGGTACTGTTGTGAAAGACAGGTTAAAAGGAAAACAGAAGAAAGTCTCGAAAAAGGAACTTATGAAGAAGAAAAATCAATTCAACAAGCCGGAGAGTCAAATTCAAAAATTTAAGGGCTCTTGTTTTGTTTGTGGAAAAGTTGGTCACAGAGCTGCCAGATGCTATCAAAGAAAGGGGCAAGACTCAAAGAAGGAAAGACAAAGTGATGTCCAAGCCAATCTTGCTGAAGGTAATGAAGTGGTTGTTGTTGTAGTCGTTGAGGCAAATCTGCTGGCAAATAAAATTGGCTAGCTGCTAGACACAGGCGCTTCAAGGCATTTCTGTGCCACTAAAGAGTTATTACATGACTTTGAGGAGTCTACTGATGGAGAGTGTGTATATATGGGTGACTCCACTACTGCTGTAGTAATGGGTAAAGGAAAAGTTTTGCTTAAATTAACTTCTGGAAAGACATTATCCTTGAACAATGTTTTGTATGTTCCCTCCCTCCGTAGAAACTTAGTTTCCGGAGCACTTCTCAACAAAGTAGGCCTTAAACTTGTGTTTGAAGCTGATAAAATAATTATTTCTCGCGGAGGAGACTTTGTTGGGAAGGGATATCTTAGTGGAGGATTATTTGTATTAAACATTGTTCAAGAGATTGTCAATAATGCAAGCATTTCAAATTCTGCTTATATTGTTGACTCTATTAATTTGTGGCATGGTAGACTAGGTCATGTTAATATTGCTTCTATTAAAATGATCAGAAAAATGGAATTAATTCCTATGATAAAAACTGATGATTTTTCTAAATGTCATATATGTGTAGAAAGCAAAGCATGCCAAGAAACCTTTCAAACATAATATTAGTAGAGAGACTGAATAACTTGAACTAATACATTCAGATTTAGCATAGGTGGAAAAGGTATTACATTACTTTTGTTGATAACCTTGCTAGATACACTAAGGTATATCTTCTTAAGTCTAAAGATGAAGCTGAATGCATGTTTTGAAATTTAAATCAGAAGTGGAAAATCAAGAAGTTTAGATCTGATAGGGGTGGTGAATATAGTACTAAAACTCTAGAAGATTTTTGTGAGAAAATGGTATTATACATGAAGTTAGTGCTCCATATACTCCCCAACAAAATGGTTTAGCCGCACGGAAAAATAGAACCCTTAAAGAAATGATGAACTCTATGCTTTTGAGCTCTAGTGTATCTAACAATATGTGGGGAGAAGCAGTCTTGTATGCATGCTATATTCTTAATAGAGTCCCGCATAAGAAGTTAGACAAGACCTCATATGAGTTGTCGAAAGGGTTTGCTCCTAACTTGAAATTTCTTAAAGTGTGTGGGTGTTTGGCTAAGGTTGGTCTACCTGATTTTAAACGAGTAAATGTTGGTTCTAAGACTTCTGATAATATCTTTATTGTTTATGCTCAAAATAGTGCTGCATGTAGATTTATGTCTCTTAATGATCATTCTATTCGTGAATCTAGAGATGCAGAATTTTTTCAGTATATTTTTCCTTTGAAAAACAATGTGACGAGTGATGCGCAAAATAATGCTTCTATGTCTATGTCTATTAGTTCGCATGTTGTACCTTCCTCTAGAATTATTTCTAGTGAGTTTGAAAATGAACTTAGAAAGAGTAAGAGTCATAGAATTGAGACAAGTTTTTATCCTGATTTTATCACTACTTTCTTAACTTAAAATTTTGATATTAATATTTTAAATGACGAATTAGTGTCTATTTATTTAATAGAAGGAGACTCGAAGACTTATGATGAAGCAATGATATCAATAGATGTTATATTTTGGAAAGAGGCTATTAAAAGAGAATTAGACTCCATAGTTTCTAATCACACTTGGGGCTTGTATGGTTTACCTGAAGGTTGTAAGGCCATAGGTAGCAAGTGGATATTTAAGAAGAAATTGAGACATGATTGTACAATTGATAAATATAAAGCTAGACTTGTGATTAGGGGTTTTAACCAAAAGAAAGGTGTTGATTACTTTGATATTTATTCTCCTGTGACTAAAACAGCGACCATTAGAACTCGTATTGCTTTTGCCTCTATTCATGACTTAGTGGTACATCAAATGGATGTCAAAACGTCATTTCTAAATGGTGATTTAAAGAAAGAGATCTATATGACTCAACCTGAGGGTTTTGTGGTTCCAAGACAAGAGGATAAAGTATGCAAACTGAAAAAGTCCTTGTATGGACTAAAACAAGCACTTAAGCAATGGTATGAAAAATTTAATATCACAGTAGTGTACAATGACTTTGTTGTGAATTCATATGATACATGTGTTTATTCTAAGATGATAGGTTAAGATTGTTTCATTATAAGTTTATATGTAGATGATATGTTAATCTTTGGTCCTAATGTGAATGTTATTAATGAGACTAAGAATCTTCTGTCTTCTAAATTTAAAATGAAAGACCTTGGTGAAGCAATGTGATTTGGGAGTTAAAATCAAAAGAACTCTTAATGGTTTCTCGTTGTGTCAGTCTCATTACAATGAAAAGATGTTGAAAAAGTTTGATTGTTTTGATGTAGTTCCAGTGAGAACTCCTTATCATCCTAGAATACACTTGAAGAAGAATTAAGAATCTAGTTTTTCTCAAACTAAATACGCTTAAATAATTGGGAGCGTAATGTTTCTCATGAACTATACGCGTGTTGATATAGCTTATGTTGTTAGTAGATTGAGTAGATATACTAATAATCCTAGTAGTGAACACTGGAATGCTCTTCATCGGTTGCTAAGGTATTTGAGAGGTACTATGAATTGGTGTTTGCATTTTAACAAATTTTCTGTTGTTTTAAAAAGTTTTTGTGATGCGGACTCGGTAACTGACAATAATGAAGTTAGCTCACCCAGTGGCTATGTGTTTACTTTGGGTGCAGGCGCTATTTTGTGGAAGTCTTCTAAACAGACTTGTATAGCACATTCTACCATGGAATCAGAATTCATTGCTCTCGAGTTAGCAGGACAAGAAGCTGAATGGCTGAGAAATCTTTTGGCAGATATTCCTTTGTGGCGAAGACAAGCTTCACCAGTTTCTCTTCACTGTGACTCACAAGCAGTAATTGGAATTGACAAAAATAGTGTGTACAATAATAATAAAAAAGACATATTTGCATCAGACATGGTGCATTTAAACAGTTGTTGAAACTGGGTGTTATTTACTTGGAATATGCCAGTTCCGAAAGAAATTTGGCGGATCCTATGACCAAGGGCTTGAAACTAAAATAATCCTTGAAACATCGAGGGGGATGGGTCTAAATCCTATTGATTGAGGTAATGCGGTGGATTAGTTAGACCTCAATATACACCACATTTCTATCCCTATGGAGTGAGGGAATGTTTCATAAGGTTGAGCTTATTTTGCTCTTAATAATTCTATAGGCGAAAGGTGGTTTATTTGAGATAGACTTAATGGAGTCACCTACGTGAGTGTAAAGGTATAGTCTCCTTTTATGAAAGACTTGGGTCGTCTTTCTAGAGCACTCATAAGACCCAAGGTGTGTGTGCATGACCATAAAAGCACTTTGTTTGTATCGCGGAGGTTGCTTAAAATTTAAGGATATAGTATGTGTTATGGAGGTCTCAATTTATATCCATTCAGTTCAAGAGTTTTTCACTTTGTGGTTATTGAGTTGTTGTCCCATTTTCACTATGTGTTAATTCAAATCGAAATATATTGACACTTAAGTACATGTTCCTTCCTTTTGTCCAAAAGTCAGTTCTTACTCTTTATCTTTGCATTGGTAGGGGATTGTTGAGTTAATACTATAGTTGATTTAATTATAACTATGTTAATTAAGTATAATACAAAGATATAACAACAATACGTTTCAAAAGAGAAAACATATCTATTCAATTAAACAAACAAGAGGTTTCTATAAAAGTGAAATAATGGCCTTTAATGCCATTAATCTTGACAATCCGTTTCTTAATATGAAAAAGAAAAATTAACTCTTCTATTTCAAACTCCTCCTCTCGAAATATCTATATAAAAATGACAATTTGTGAGAATAAAAAATACAACATCAACCATAAAGGAAAAGAAAAAAAAATTTCCCTCGTTTCATCATATTCTTTGAATATTTTTGGGCATTTGGTTTTGCGCAACCTCCAAACTCTTAGACAGGAGTGCACATGTTGTAGAGTAACTATGAAACCTTCGGGAGCGACCGGCTATAATGATTTGCATCGGAGTCAAGTCGAAATAGCTTTCAAGGCATTGACTTGCCATGACACAATATTTGTGATAAGTTCTTTACTACTTTATAATTCCAATCTAATATCAATATTGTAGTATTTTTCCTAACAGTATTATTTTTTCTAAACAATAAGTGTTGGAGGACAAACAAAGTATCACAAACTGGTACAATCTGCACTAAATTTTATTTTATTTTCAAATAAAATGTTTTTGATATCGGTTTATCAATACAAAAAAATAATCCCACTATCACTAAACATCAAAACTCCATTGTTAAAATATATAGGGAAAAATTCTCAAATAATACTATTAGATGTATACATTTTAATAAAGAATTTCCTAGCTAATTCATGTTTTTATTATAAAAATCACTAATTGATTGTAAGATTTGATAATCGGCTCCAAATAATTCTTCAATTGTTGTTTCTACTTTCATTGTCCAAATCTATGTTGCATATTTATTTTCTTGGTACACTAAAATAAATCTCAAAAGGAAAAAATAAATTCTGAAAAGTCAAATTGCGTAAATATTCCAAGAGAAAGAACATTATATTATTGTTGGTGTCTTTCCAAACTAGAAATTCTTCTTTATATTAAAAAATAAAATAAAATAAAATTAGGGTTAGAGAAAGAGAAAATGTAGGAGGGGTTACAAAGTAGGAGTCAAACCCTCACCAATAAATTGAAACTTCTGCTAGTCAATCAACATAACTACTAAGATTCTCCAACTAGCAATTCTTTGTATGTAATGATCATTATTTCTCGATGAGTCTGTAAGATTATTTACAATCTCTCTTCAAATGCATAAATTATTCTTCATTTCTGTCGAGTGTTTATAATTTTCATTAATAGCAATATATATATATATATATATATATATATCTATATATATATATATATATATATATATATATATATATATATATATATATATATATCTATATATATATATATATCTATATATATATATATGCATGCATTTTTTTAATAAAAATTGACATCAAAAGGTAATATCTGTATTGATATCTTTATTCAAGCCATGTTGATGCAGGAAAAGTTTTTGAATCTTTTCAAACAATAATTTTTAACTAAGAATAAAGTTAAATGAACAAAAGTGATTATAATTCTTATGACAAAATGGAGAATATTTATCAAGATTTGATAAAATCTTTGATGTGATGAGATCTCACAATCATTGTTGTCTTTTAGAATCTCGACCTTCCAAGACAGGTAAATACATTGCTAATTTACATGTTATAGTTTCTTATACTTATATATGTTTTTTATTATAAACTAAAACTTTGACAATTAGATAAAATACTTCATTTCTTCTATTTCATGTGACACTCTTTCCTCTTTAATCTACTATGAAAAAAAGGTATTTTCATAAATGAAACATGATGAACTTTGAATTTCATATCTTTTTATCTTTGAAGGCATGCTTATTTTGACTCTACATGAAACAAAAATAATTCTAAAACTTGTGGTCTTAAATACGTTGTAATATTTGTGTGACTATATAACTTCTAAATAATAGTAAAATAAAAAAAATTATGAGTTGATTTTTTTCAAATAAATACATGTGTCATATATTTTTTAACTGATTGATGATAAAATGGTGTTACGTAAAATTGAAAAGGAGTATATGACATGTTAAATACCACAAGTCATTATTTTTTCTTTTAAACTCATTGTGAGGTCTAATTTATAGTGTAAGGATCATAAAATATGGGTTAAATACTCTATATTAGTGCTAATATTTATATATATATATTTATGAAAGATCTATATTATACTAAACAAATTAAGCGACATATGGATTTACAGATTATTCAGAACAAGTTAGCACAAGATGTTTTTTCGAACATCAAAATTGCCAATTTCATTAAAGAACTCTTATTGATTTTAAACAACGTCATTGTTTATTACCCATATGAAGCTCTTCAAAATTCTATTGCGCTTGAACTCAAAACCATTATTGTGAGGGGAATCGGTAAAAAGCCCTAATTAATCGCAAAATTATGTGTTGATAAGATGCATCATGCAATACAATGTTGGCCAGACTAAAATTGGAGAAAAAAGGTATATAATGGACATAACAAAGCTCAAGAAGGTGAGTCGTCAATGAGGAGGAGTACCATAGTGAGAAATAAGGTTTGTCGGTTCAAGTACGATCAAAATAATGATTTCAAAGGGAAACAAAGATGAATGAAAAAAATACTTTGGAAACAATGAGTGAAGCTGTAACGACCTGTTTAGTCGTTTTGAGCAGCAGATTTTATTTCTGGAAAAACTGTCTGAGTCGACGGATCCCACGACGGACCGTCATGAGCACGACGGACCGTCGAGGGGGTCTCGTTCCAAAACACTTAGAATTCTGAAATTTGGGTGCTGAAATCGACTCTCTCAACTTCGTGACAGAATGGCAGGACGGACCGTCGCAGGCACGACGGACCGTCACAAATGTTTCCACAGAATTAACTCTCTGAACTTTGTGACGGACCTGCAGGACGGACCGTCACAGCCATGATGGACCGTCACAGGCTGCGTAACCCATAAAGGGTTGGATTTCTGTTAAAGTTTTTAAAGGGGCGTTTTGGACTATTCATGCTTATAATTATAAAGTTAGTGGATTAATATTAATAATTCAATTTCTAGGGGGTTAAAGGAGATAACCTTGTAATAATTAGTGGGTTATTTTTATCATCTTTTATACTTAATAATATGACAATTAGGTTAAAAGAAAAAGGGTTGAATAAGAAAAATAGAAAGAACAAAGAGAGGGGGAGAAGGAACGAGCGATAGAGATAGAGACGAACGAAGAGGGAAACATAGCTTGGGGAATTTGCTTGCTTGATCACGATCTTTTCGGTGGAGGTAGGTTATGGTTTATGCTATTCGTAGTAAACTCTTAATAGCGAATGATATGTGTTGGGTAGTATTATAAAGTCTTCTATATGCTTAATTGTGTGCTTGCATGATGTGATTATATAATTGTGATGAATTAGCATGATGAAGCTATTGAATCTTAAACCCTAAAATTACCTTGTTAATGATGATGCCTTGGTATAAAAGAAGGCTTGATGAACTAAAGTAATGAGATTAGAGGATCTGGTGTCACGTTCCGACACCAGGATAGTAATAGAGGATCGGGTGTCACGTTCCGACACCAGGATAGAATATGGATCGGAGTGTCACGTTCCGACACAGGATAGTATATGGATCGTGTGTCACGTTCCGGCACCAGGATAGTATATGGATCGGAGTGTCACGTTCCGGCATCAGGATAGTATATGGATCGGAGTCTCACGTTCCGACCCCAGGATAGTATATGGATTGGGTGTCACGTTCCGGCACCAGGATAGTATATGGATCGGAGTGTCACTTTCCGACACCAGGATAGTATATGGATCGGAGTGTCACTTTCCGACACAAGTATAGTAGTAGTGGAGCGGAGTGTCACGTACCGACACTAGAGGAATAAAGATAATGAAATCTTGAATTATGATAATATACAAAATTTTAAAGAACTAATTCCCAAATGAGTATGATGGGGAGGCGTGAGTCCTCATTGATGTGCTTGGTGTTGTGACCAAGGGTTTCGGTAATTGTTGTGGTCGCCTGTTAAGAATATTAGTTTATTTTATGTTATTATCTGATATATACTGTTTTCTATTTTGAGTTGGCCGATGATACCTACTCAGTACTTGTGCCTTGTACTGACCCCTACTTGTATTTGTTTTTCTTTAATAATTGTGGAGTGCAGCAAACGTACCGTCGTCTTCAACTCAACCGCAACTCTAGCCAGTCTTCATCACGCCAGATTTCAGGGTGAGCTCTTGCTTCTAGCTTGGACTGGATCTTCCTCTTCATGTGTTGATGCCTTGAACTTCCGGCATGGACTCGCTTTTTATTTATTTTAGCTTCTTAGATACTCTTAGATTTAGTAATTTGAGGATAGATGTTCTTGTGATGATGACTTCCAGATTTTGGGGATAATGATCGTTAAATTTTAGAAGTTATTTAATTGATTTCGTTAATGAGTTTTAAGTCTTCCGCAATGTATTTTGTTCATTATGTTTGAAATGTTAGGGTTTAGATTGGTTGGTTCGCTCACATAGTAGGATAAGTGTGGGTGCCACTCGCGGTTCGTTTTGGGTCATGACAAACTTGGTATCAGAGCATTAGGTTCGTTGGTATCGTCACACAAGAACGAGTCTAGTAGAGTCTTAAGGAACGGTAGGGGGACGCCTTTACTTTTCTTTGAGAGGCTATAAGACTTTAGGAAAATTCCATTCTTTCTTTCTTTCTTTCGTGCTATTACTTGAATCCAATTGGTATCTAGGTGATACAAATTGGTAATCGAGAGCAACAACGGCGCCAACACCAACACCAGCAAGACAAGATACAACTGAGCCAGCCACTGGGGCTGTAGCTCGAGGAGGATTAGTGGCAAGAGGCCGTGGTAGAGGTTGCGGGAGGACATCCTCTAGAGGAAGAGGACAAGCACCTGGCCCATCTAGTACTAGGGCGGTGACTCCTCCACCGACTGAGGAAGTAGTAAGAGAGGGTGAGGAAGGGGAAAGTGAGCAAGTGCAGAATGAGGAATTACCACCCCAACCTACCCCAGAGATGAATAATCAGGTTCTAGCTTATCTTAGCGGGTTATCTGATCAAGGTCAGACACCTCCAGTGTTTTCTGCACCAGCACCTCGGGTTCCGGAAGTACGACAGGCCACTGCTGAGGCTCCCCGCATGGATGCCTCATTGGAAATAGGCACGTTTCCTCGTTTGACTACAGGGCCTATAATGACAAGTGATCATCATGAACTTTTCAGTAAGTTCTTGAAATTGAAACCTCCACTCTTAAAGGGTGCTGAATCTGAGTATGCTTACAATTTTCTTGTTGATTGTCATGATTTACTACTTAAAATGGGCATAGTGGAACGATTTGGCGTTGAGTTTGTAACCTATCAGTTTCAGGGAAATGCCAAAATGTGGTGGCGGTCACATGTTGAGTGTCAACCCGCCCAGGCACCACCTATGACTTGGGCGTCATTCTCTAGCTTATTTATGGAGAAGTATATCCCCCGGACCTTGAGGGATAGGAGGAGAGATGAGTTCTTGATCCTAGAACAAGGCAAGATGTCGGTGACTGCGTATGAGGCTAAGTTTTGTGCATTATCCAGGTATGCCACCCAGCTTTGTTTCAGTCCACAAGAGCGGATTCGCCATTTTTAGAAGGGGTTGAGGTCAGATTTGCGGATTTCAGCCTTACAGGTAGCGGCTACAGCAAAGTTCTTTCAGGAAGTGGTACACATCATGATACAGGTGGAGGGAGTGAAGCCAGATGACTTCACCATGGCATCGACATCTAAAAGGTTTCGTAAGGGAGGTGAGTTTAATGGTTCTTACTCCAGAGGGCAAGGTTCAGGAGGTTATTCAGCCCGACCCATTCAGTCTTCACTACACACTGTAGTTAGGGGTCCACCGTAGACCGGTCAACACTTCTATGAGTTTGGAGGTTATCCCCAGACTTCGTCATTCTCACAGAGACCTATGCTTGAATCCAGAGAGTGTTATGGATGTGGGGAGACTGGACATATTAAGAGGTATTGTCCAAAACAGAGTTACAGAACCCCAATAGTCAGAGGTAGAGGTGGTCATGGAAGAGGCCGTCATTCTGGAGGACGTGGTGGCCGAGGTAATGGTGGTCACCAAAACGGCCGGGGTGACGGGCAAACTGGAGCCACCACAGCACAACATGGTAGGGGCAACGGGCAGACAGGTGATAGGGCCCATTGTTACGCTTTCCCCATGCGGTCTGAGCGGAGACATCTGATGCTGTTATCACAGGTAATCTCTTTCATTGTGATTGCATGGCTTCTGTATTATTGATCCTGGCTCCACATTTTCATATGTATCTTCCTCATTGCTACTGGTCTTATATTTACATTGTGAATTGCTTGATTGACATGCCTATTCATGTCTACTCCGGTGGGTGAGTCTGTGATAGTTGAAAAGGTATTAGGTCCTTGTCTGGTGACTTTTGTGGGGAGCAATACTCATGTAGACTTTGTTATTTTAGAGATGGTTGATTTCGATGTAATTCTAGGTATGACTTGGCTTTCTCCAAATATTGCAATCTTAGATTGTAATGCTAAAACGGTAACATTGGCCAAGCCTGGGACAGATCCGTTAGTGTGGGAGGGTGACTATACTTCCACTCTTGTTCGTATCATCTCCTTTCTTCATGCTATGAAAATGGTTAGTAAAGGGTGTTTAGCGTTCTTGGCACACCTCAGGGACGATACTACCCAAGTACCTTCAATTGAGTCAGTTTCGATAGTCCGTGAGTTTCTAGATGTTCCCTGCAGACCTTCCTGGGTATGCCACCGGATAGGGATATCGACTTTTGCATTGATCTGGAGCCGGGTGGTAATCGCCCCATTTCCATACCCCCTTATACGATGGCCCCAGCGGAGTTAAGTTGGGGTTAAAGGCCCAACTTCAGAGTTGTTAAATAAAGGTTTCATTAGACCAAGTGCATCCCCTTGGGGTGCTCCAGTGTTATTTGTGAAGAAGAAGGATGGGAGTTTTCGGATGTGCATAGACTACCGGCAGTTGAACAAGGTAACTATTAAAAACAAGTATCCCATTCCTCGCATTGATGATTTGTTCGATCAGTTACAAGGTGCTTGTGTCTTCTCTAAGATTGACTTGAGATCCGGTTATCATCAATTGAAAATACGGGCAATGGATGTGCCAAAGACTGCTTTTCGAACCAGGTATGGGCATTACGAATTCGTACCAAAGACATTACTACGAATTCGTAATGCCCATACCTGGTTCGAAAAGCAGGCTTGTGTCTTCTCTAAGATTGACTTGAGATCCGGTTATCATCAATTGAAAATACGGGCAATGGATGTGCCAAAGACTGCTTTTCGAACCAGGTATGGGCATTACGAATTCGTAGTAATGTCTTTGGTCTTACGAATGCCCCTGCTGCTTTCATGAGCTTGATGAACGGAATTTTTAAGCAATATCTGGATCTCTTGGTGATCGTATTTATTGATCATATACTGATATACTCCAAGAGTAAGAAGGAACATGAGGAGCATTTGAGAATGTGTTGGGAAGTATTAAGGGGAGAAAAGGCTTTATGCAAAATTCTCCAAGTGTGAGTTTTGGCTAGATTCAGGTCCTTCTTGGGGCACGTGGTTTCTAAGGATGGAGTGATGGTGGATCCTTCTAAGATTGAAACAGTGAAGAATTGGGTAAGACCTACTAATGTGTCAGAAGTAAGGAGTTTTGTTGGTTTAGCTAGCTACTACCGTTGATTTGTTAAGGGATTCTCTTCTATTGCTTCCCAATTGACAAACTTAACTAAGCAGAATGTTATGTTCGGATGAGTGTGAGGAAAGCTTTCAGAAACTCAAGACCTTGTTGACTACGGCACCTATCCTTACCTTGCCAGTAGAGGGGGTAAAAATTCATTGTTTATTGTGATGCATCCTATTCGGGTTTGGGTGCGGTGCTAACGCAAGAGATGAATGTAATCGCTTATGCTTCAAGGCATTTAAAGGTGCACGAACGTAACTATCCGACCCATGATATGGAATTGGCTGTCATGGTGTTTGCATTAAGGTAATGGAGATACTATTTATATGGGGTCAAGTGTGAAGTCTATATGGATCATCGTAGCCTACAGTATGTCTTTACTCAGAGGGATTTGAATTTGAGACACAGGAGATGGATGGAACTACTGAAGGACTACCATCTTGTATCACCCAGGAAAGGCTAATGTGGTGGCAGACGCCTTAAGTAGAAAAGCAGGGAGCATGGGTAGTTTAGCCCACTTACAAGTTTCTAGACGCCCATTGGCTAGAGAAATCCAAAACTTGGCTAATGACCTTATGAGGCTAGAAGTAAATGAGAAGGGAGGATTTTTTTCCAGTGTGGAGGCGAGATCTTCTTTTCTTGACAAAACCAAGGGAAAACAGTTTGATGATGAGAAACTAAGCCGAATTCGGGATATGGTGTTGCGAGGAGAGGCTAAAGAGTCAATAATTGATGAGGAAGGTGTTTTGAGGATTAAGGGAAGGGTATGTGTGCCCCGTGTTGATGATTTGATCCACACTATTCTTACAGAGGCTCATAGTTCCGGATATTCTATACATCCTGGTGCAACAAAGATGTACTGTGACCTAAAGCAACACTTTTGGTGAGTAGAATGAAAGCGCGCGACATTGTTGATTTTGTTGCCAAATGTCCAACTTGTCAGCAAGTAAGTATGAATGAACACCAGAGGCCCCGAAGGAACACTTCAGAGAATGCCCATTCCTGAATGGAAGTGGGAGAGAATTGCAATGGATTTCGTGGTTGGACTTCCAATGACATTGGGAAAGTTGATTCTATTTGGGTAATTGTGGACAGATTAACTAAGTCTGCTCACTTCATTCCGGTCAAGGTGACCTACAATGCAGAGAAGTTAGCCAAACTCTAATCTCAGAAATTGTTCGATTGCATGGAGTTCCACTTTCCATCATATCAGATAGAGGTACGCAGTTTACTTCTAAGTTTTGGAGGAACATTGCATGCGGAATTAGGTACTAGGTTGGACTTAGTAACTGCATTTCACCCTCAGACCGATGGTCAGTCTGAGCGAACGATTCAGGTATGGAGGAGGATATGCTTCGTGCATGTGTGATTAGAATTTGGTGGTCATTGGGATAACTTCTTACCCTTAGCGGAGTTTTCATACAATAATAGCTATCACTCAAGTATTGATATGGCTCCATAGAAGCATTGTATGGGAGGAGATGTAGGTCTCCCATTGGTTGGTTTGATGCATTTGAGGTTAGACCTTGGGGTACTGATCTTTTGAGGGACTCATTAGAGAAGGTGAAATCTATTCAAGAAAAGCTTTTAGCGGCTCAAAGTAGGCGAAAGGAATATGCGGATCGAAAGGTTAGAGACTTGGAGTTCATGGAGGGTGAACAAGTCTTGGTGAAGGTTTCACCCATGAAAGGGGTGATGCGGTTTGGTAAAAGGGGTAAGCTAAGCCAAAGGTATATTGGACCATTTGAAGTACTTAAGCGAGTAGGGGAGGTGGCTTATGAATTAGCCTTGCCTCCAGGGCTGTCAGGAGTGCATCGGGTATTTCACATGGTCTATGTTGAAAAGATACCATGGGGATGGAAAACTACATCATTCGTTGGGATTCAGTTCTGCTCGATGAGAATTTTTACTTATGAGGAGGAGCCCTGTTGCCATTGAGATAGAGAAATTCGCAAGTTGAGATCAAGGGAGATTGCATCCATCAAGTTCAATGGAAGAATCGACCAGTCGAAGAGTCCACTTGGGAGAAAAGAGAGCTGATATGCAATAAAGATACCCACACCTGTTTACAGATTCAGGTAGGTACTCCTTTTCGCCCTTGTTTTTCTTCTTGTGATCGTTCGAGGACGAACGATGGGTAAATAGGTATCTATTGTAACAACCTGTTTAGTCGTTTTGAGCAGCAAATTTTTTCTGGAAAAAACTGTCTGAGTCGACGGATCCCACGAAGGACCGAAGGGCACGACGGCGAGAGGGCGCGGGGGGGGTCTCGTTCAAAACACTTAGAATTCTGAAATTTGGGTGCTGAAAATCGACTCTCTGAACTTCGTGACGGAATGGCAGGACGGACCGTCGCATACAGGACGAGCGGACCGTCACAAATGTTCCACAGAAAAATCTCTGAACTTTGTGACGGACCTGCAGGACGGACCTTCACAGCCATGACGGACCGTCACAGGATTCGTAACCCAGACTGGGTCGGATTTCGTTGTTTAATTGTTTAAAGTTTTTAAAGGGGGTGTTTTTTGGACTATCATGCTTATAATTATAAAGTTAGTGGATTAATATAATCAATTTCTTGTGGGGTTAAAGGAGATAACCTTGGAATAATTAGTGGGTTATTTTATCATCTTTTATACTTAATTATATGACATTAGGGTAAAATAAATAAAAGGGTTTGAATAAGAAAAATAGAAAGAACAAAGAGAAGAGAAAGAAAGAAAGAAGGCGAGATAGAGAGAGACGAACGAAGAGGGAAACAAAGCTTTGGGAAATTTGCTTGCTTGATTAAGAATCTTCGGTGGAGGTAGGTTATGGTTTATGCTATTGTAGTAAACTCTTAATAGCGAATGAATGATATGTGTTGGGTAGTATATAAAGTCTTCTATATGCTTAATTGTTTGCTTGCATTATGTGATTATATAATTGTGATGAATTAGCATGATGAAGCTATTGAATCTTAAACCCTAAAATTACCTTGTTAATGATGATGCCTTGGTATAAAATAAGGCTTGATGAACTAAAGTAATGAGATTAGAGGATCAGTTGTCACGTTCCGACACCAGGATAGTAATAGAGGATCGGGTGTCACGTTCCGACACCAGGATAGATTATGGATCGGAGTGTCACGTTCCGACACCAGGAGGAGAGTATATGGATCGGGTGTCACGTTCCGGCACCTGGATAGATATGGATATGGAGGGTGTCAGGTTCGCGCACCAGGATAGTATATGGAGGATCGGAGTGTCACGTTCCGACACCAGGATAGTATATGGATCGGGTGTCACGTTCCGGCACCAGGATAGTATGGATCGGAGTGTCACGTTCGACACTAGGACAGTATATGGATCGGAAGCATGAGTGTCACGTTCCGACCCAGGATAGTAGTAGTGGAGCGTAGTGTCACGTACCGACACCAGAGGAATATAAAGATAATGAAATCTTGAATTATGATAATATACTAAATTTTAAAGAACTAATTCCCAAATGAGTATGATGGGAAGGCGTGATTCCTCATTGATGTGCGTGGTGTTGTGACCAAGGGTTTCGGTAATTGTTGTGGTCGCCTGTTAAGAATATTAGTTGATTTTATGTTATTATCTGATATATACTGTTTTCTATTTTGAGTTGGCCGATGATACCTACTCAGTACTTGTGCCTTGTACTTACCCTTACTTGTATTTGTTTTTCTTTGTTTATTGTGGAGTGCAGCAAATGTACCGTCGTCTTCAACTCAACCGCAACTCTAGCCAGTCTTCATCAAGCCAGATTTCAGGGTGAGCTATTGCTTCTAGCTTGGACTGGATCTTCCTCTTCATGTCTTGAAGCCTTGAACTTCCGGCATGGACTAGCTTTTTATTTATATTAGCTTCTTAGATACTCTTAGATTTAATAATTTGAGGATAGATGTTCTTGTGATGAGACTTCCAGATTTTGGGGATAATGATTGTTAAATTTTAGAAGTTATTTTAATTGATTTCGTTAATGAGTTTTAAGTCTTCCGCATTGTATTTTGTTCATTATTGTTTGAAATGTTGGGGTTTAGAGATTTGTTGGTTCGCTCACATAGTAGGATAAGTGTGGGTGCCACTCGCGGCTCATTTTGGGTGTGACAGAAGTTAACTAGACAGGTGGTCGAATTTATAGAAGATTTTTTGGTGTAATAAATTTCTTTTGTTTTGTAGTTCTGTAAGATTTTGTAATTACTATCAATGTTAGATCAAGACTATACTTAATCTCCTAACACTTGTCATGTGCCTTTTTTAGATCAAGATTTTATGTTTTATTTTGAACAAAAAAATGTCACATAATTGAATTAACATAATTCAGTTGATAATG
>JAKWIY010000862.1:0-10000 GCA_027704805.1 Solanum corneliomulleri
CAGAGAGCGATACGTATTTGAGAAGTAAATAAGAAGTATGGAAATATTCAGATCAGTCATAGGAATAAACATTATCGAATAAAAACATAATTCAAGTTAGGGGATGACACATATGTCAAATGATAACGGATTTTTGGTTTACAATTATCAACTACTACTACAACAAACAATACGAAATACAATAATGAAATGGATTCTTCGGATGTGAATCGATTATAGGCTAATATAGACAAATGGGTAATTGATACCATTAGGAAATACATGTATATTAGTGAGTAAGCTAAGCCACAGAGGAAATAATTTTCTTTTGGACAATTTACCCCAAATCAAGCTAGTTTCTCTCAAATATCAGCATGCAAGCAAAATAAGACCAGCATACACCTTAGTCTATTCACTCTCTGTCGATGAATATGTGGGACTGATTCACTCTCTCGAGCTGAACCTATGTCAACCCAATGCCCACTAACCATCAATCAATGGTCTTAAAACCTCTCTTGAGCAAGCCAAAAGTACGAAGGTAGAACTGCATTTGCACTACAATTCTTAAATTAATCCATAAGTACTGATTAAACTAACTTCCAAACAATATTTAAACTAACAATGAGAAATACTCATAAACTAAATCATCCATAATCACATAATCACACCCTAAGAATTGAGGTTTTAGCTAGACATTATAAAAAGATTAAAAATAATTACTAAACTCGTCTCTACAATATTCCATTTCGAAGTATCTCAAAACGTCATATCCAATTTCTCAAAAGTGAAAAAACTTCAAGTCTCCAAAGCTTAGAAAGTACTAGAGAAAAACTTGTCTCAATATTAAGAATTCAATACAAAAAAACTTATAACTGATAATTCAATAATAGTCCGATACTAAACTAAATATTCCAAAATATATTTATAGTCGCCAAAAATATGTTGCGAAGGGCCCTATAGCGCAGTAAGTCGGGCTCACCTGGATATATTCTCTCTTTTATTCTTTGGCCTTCAGCTTCCTCAAGGTCTGTAACTTTGGGCTATCCAACATTGCATTACGGAACCACTCGGCGATCTGCCAACAACTTCTTTCTCTCGCCAAATTGGTTTTCTCCTTCAAGTCTTGGTACACTGCAACTTTAGGCGGTCAAATATTCATTCGGTGACTCGCCAGGTGGACTAGGCGATCAACAGACTTTTTTTTCTTCACCCGTTCAACTTTTTCGTCCCTTTTTTTAAATTAGTGCCCTTGATTTGTTTCTCAATCCACATACCAGTAAATCAAGGGGTTTACATTAGTTACTGGCATAAAATAAATATTTGAGGACACTAAGTCATTATAAATAAAGACTGAAATGAGTCCAAATATCGGACTCATCAACACCCCCAACTTAAACTTTTGCTTGTCCTCATGTAAAACTCAAGTTCAACAGTTCAAAAATGATGTCTCAAATGGTGCTATACAACATACAATTATGAATACACAAAAAAAGAGTCAACTTATGCAAGGATTAATTGTGCACTCAAAAATTCAAGTTGTGACTCATCATTACCAAAAATTCTCAGGTTCACAATAATTGCTTCAAATGCAAGTTCAAGATTAACAAAGGTACTCCAATGCCCTCACACAAAGAATGTTTCCTTATTCACACACACTTGTTCAACAATTTATAGTTCCAAAATCACAAACAACTCTCACACTCAAAATGATAAGCACATGCATGACTTCACCCGTAACTTTGCCCTTATTTTCTAGCCAACATTTGTTTCAACTCACTCAAGATCAAAAAGGTCTTTCAAGGCTTGTAATGGGGTTGAATGTACATGTATGGTCATTTAAGATCAATGTCTTCGATCCTCATGAATTGTGGCATGAACAATTTTTCTCTCTTTTCTTTAGAATTTTCATTCGGTCTCAAAATTCACCCCGACTATTCACTTCTCATAGACTACCGAACACCCCATTTTCTTTGGTAACTTTCAGTACTTTATTTCACAACTTTTTTATTCTTTTTATTTTCTTTCTAATTCGCATTCATTTTTTCATAGATGGGTTCCATATTTTTCAAGTTCATGGATCAAGAGGGACTTCTTCGCACTTCCTAGGCTTTTGATGTAAGTTGGCTATTCAAACAGACCATACTTTATGAGAATTATAGGTGAAACGATAAAGAGAGATCTCATTTGCTCAAATTTCTTCAAAGAAATGGATAAGACTCAAAGAGTGTTCAAGCAAAGTTCACACACTCACAAGGTTGGCCAAAAAAGATGTATAATGTCAAATTGTTTCTCTTTAATTGTTGTCTAAGATCATTTCAAGAGCTTGCATCACTTAGTCAACCGGACTAACGGGGAATATCCTAGGTGTCATCATACATGGTTCACGGTAAGCTCATGATACAAGACATTGACATCAATATCAAACAAGACTCTACACTTTTGCTAGTGTGCAATGCTCATCGCAAGAGCCTCCATTCGATAATTATCTAGTCACAACAAAATTCAAAAAGTTCACATATTATTTATGGTACTTCATTTGGCCTCATCATAGTTGCACATTCATTTTTGCTTGATTGAGAGAACTATTTAACTCATCGGTATTGATTAAGAGAGACACTCAAATTTGCGTAAGAACAACCACATTATAAAAATCAAGAGGTTTGATACAAACTTTTCAAAAGGGTCAAAAACCATTTACATTCAAAATACGGTGCCACAAGCTCAAACATCCACAAAATAGTGCCAAAATACAATTTACTATACAAAACCCACTATATAGAGATTAAGAATAATCACAAGAGGTAGGTATGGGAATACCTCACCCCACCACAAATAAAAGTAAATTGTTATCGAATGCAATATAAACACTCAAAGTCAAATAAAATGACATAGAGGGAGGTCAAGAAAAGTCCTCTCTAAACAATCACTCCATTTGTCGAGGCATCAATGCTCGATGTAGTAGCAACACTACTAACTCCACTCGGGTCAGCCAAGGTTGTGTCTGAAAAATAGTCTGCACAACTGAATTTACCATGGCCTCCTCAATATCTGTAAGTACCTCATAAGAAACCTCCCCATCAACACCAAGAAGCGCCTCATCAATCTCAGCATCAGACTCGATAGAAGCTACCTCCTCAGTTCGAACCTTATATATGGTGGTAGCTGGAGGCATATCTAGATCAACTAGCATATCAGAAATCTCAACAGTCTCGAAAGTCATTGATATGTAAATGGACTTTAGCTGGTCCACATCTCTCTTCAACTCTGCAATAGTAGCCTTTAAAGTCGTCACTTCGTTAGTGTCCCATTAGACTTACTCTCACACCGCTATCCGTACTGTAATGGCATCAATAGATGTCCTCAGGGGTGTAATAATATCAATTAGGTACTCCCGATCATGCCAGAAATGATGGCTTCAAGCCTGGAGGCATGCCTACAAACATAATGGGCTGGCTATCCCATCCATAGCAATACAGCATGGGCGACTGGAGGTTGGGAAACAACAGAAGTAGAGTCACCAGAACTAGGATGAAGGAAAGTTGTAGAGGAACAAGGCATCATGGAAGGGCAGTGCCAGATGTACCTGAAGGCCTAGGGGCGAGAGTAAGCAAAGGTGCCTCGGCACGTAATGCATCTATATCCACAAACAAGGATGTGTCCACCGGGACTGCTTTCTTGTTCTTGGCCTCATCCATAAATTATTCTGCGTCAATCCTTCGAATGTCTGTGTAGGAGGTAGGAATCACATTCACATTCTTCTTCTCATCTCTAGGCACCCGAGCTCGTCTGACAACTCGATAATTAATATCAGAAAATGGAGGAAAGTTTGGCGTTGGTTGAACCTCATGACCGTCTCATGTGCATTTATAATACCTAAATTTATACTTGTCTCATCATTCATGCAACCAAGATAGTCTGATTTTGCATGGTTGACAATCGACTCATTTTGGTATTGTATGATAGTACTACTGATGAAGCCAAACTAGAACCTTGTTACGTTAGGTCTTTCTACACAATAGGTGCTCTAACTTTGATCTATTTAGGATCATCATCAGATATAAAAGGATCCAACCACTTTTTCCTATTCTCCAATGTCTTCCTCCTGATCATGTACAGACAGACATCTTTAATCACTTTGAAACACTCTAGGACTGCATTGGTAGTATCACTATCACACTTCACTTTTTCTATTCCAGACAACCAAATAGTCGACCAAGTTGAACTTAGTGGTCTATTTCTTCCCTTGTAGCACTAGGGCTCCTTAGGCGGGGTGAAATTCCTGAACCCAATTCGTAACATAAGGGACTCGGGGTCGAGTGAACAATTGGAACTTGTGATACCTCAAACAAATCATGATCTCCGGGTATCTATCTATGACTCCATCAGTAGACAACCTCTTCTTTTCGATAATGGTCCTTAATCCCTCAGTCTTATGATTGTTCATTAAATTGGTTTAGGACCTTGTGCAACTAGCAGGAACCACATCCTACGCTGGAGAAGGAGTAGTAGTAGAGGCCTGGGGTGTCTTCATGCTAGATGAATCATTTAACTGCTTGGATTACAGCTTCGCTTTTTTGATTGATATGTAACTCATTATCCTCAGGCCCAAAAGTGGTTCGACGAGCTCGATCAATTTCGCCGAACTTTCCAATGGGCCTATTTTAGCCCGACTCAAAAAATTAATCTCGCAGCCCCCAAAACAAAATCAAAACATACAATAGAATAATTAAACTAAACCGATAAGACCCATGCCCTCAGGATACTCAGACTTCTCTTGATTTGCCAAATTAGGTCATTTGACGACTTTAACCCTTAGGAATGATGTCAATCTCTGCATCATTAGGCAAAGCACGTTATTTCGCACACATATGGGCTAGTAATACTTAAACCAACTAGACCCATCAACAATTAACACAACCCAACAATTTAGAACAATTTTAAAGCACGAAATTCTTCAAAATTAACAATTAGGCATTTTAGGCATGAAATTCAAATTAAAACAGGTGAAAAAAGCATATGTTTTCAATTTCCGAATGAGTAAAATTGCTAAACATGAGTTTGGGGTTTAGAAAACCAACCTTTAATGTCAAATATATAAGTTGAAATGTTAGGCGGCAAAGATTTCCAACTCCGAACACATAATTGATGACTAGAGAGTAGTAATAATGTGAAAATATTTTTAAGAATATAGTACGAGTGTGAGTCTGGGAAGTTAAAATGAGAGAAATGTGGAAGAGATTGAAAATTTAAACCCTTGGCCTTTAAAATCATCCATTTCGGCGATATTAGTCTTCCTCGGCGACACGCCGAGTGGGTAGTTACCTCGTTGTATATTACAGGACCTTCAATTAATGTGGAGGTACAAACGACAAACTAAGTCGTGATTATTAACCTGTTCGGTGACACACCAATTTTCTCCTGGCCTTGTCGAGTTTTACTTACTCTAAACTTAGAAGTTCTTGAGTCCGACGACGGTTCAAGTCGGTCTCACCAACCTCTTCATGACTCGCCGATTAGACCTTTTGCGTGACAATTACCATTTTTCAAACACATTCCACACTTAAACATGCATAATCAACACATAATTATTCTAAAAACAAAAAGAAAGTAATAAAAACCTTAGGTTGCCTCCCAAGAAGAGCCTTAGTTAATGTCGTGGCACGACGAAAGTCCTCAATCAAACTCATTCTTGTGGTTGACCATAGTCTCACTAAGAAATCTCCTTTGTTGTCTCGGGAGTAAATGAGACGTAATCTTACCCAATTGGGTCTCCAACTGTTTGATAGAGACGAAATGAGAAGTAACTGTCCGGCTAAGGGTCTATACCTTTTCCTTCATCTCTTTAAATTTTTTATTGGACCCCTCAACCTTGTTGACAATACGAGAAAGGATATCCTCAGACTAGCCATCCTAAAAATCTTTGGGCTTTTGACGCTCTTGGGGAGGAATGTACTTGCCCTTCTCCCCACCCCTTTCCTTCCAAGTGGGTTGCGATCCCTTCACTCTATATCACGATATATCCATCCATCATCCCTATTCCAACCTTGGTTACCACCCTACCAAATGTAGTTTGCACGATAACCACCTACTTGGTTTGATAGGAAATTCACCTCCTCGTTATGCATCGCTTAAAACTTGGCCTCTTCTGGGTTTGCACACCTGACACCCACAACATTGACACTTCTAGCATCAACTCCCATGACATTTTTGGACAAATTGTCAAGTTGGGTCATGATATTTTCCATGTTCTCGTCCCTCTCTTGGTCTTTCTCAAGCTGATCCTTGGTCAATTTAAAAGTGCGAGGGGAGACTTGATCCTCAGGGTGTACCAAGCCCGGTTAATTTTGGTCATACTATCCAAGAGTTGGGCTGTTATAATGTAAGGTTGATTCATAAAACCTCCCAGAGAAAGTTAGTCAGCTACTCCCTTGTTAGATGAATTAAGACTTCTGTAAAAGTATTGCAACAAAACGTTGTCGTACAAACCATGAGTTGGCCATTGCATCACCAACTACTTGAATCGTAACTAAGTCTTATGAATTGGCTCGCCCTCCAGATGCTTAGAACTCTGATGTTTTACCTTAGTGTCATCATATTTGAATGAGGAAAAATTGCACTTGAAATGTGATGACAAGATCTTCCCATGAAGTGATGGAGTCTCTCAGAAATTTAGCCAACAACCGACACGCTTCTCCCATTAGAGGAAACAGGAACAACCTCTACTGGACCGACTCTTCGGATATGTGCTTGATGGTCAACGGCCCCGCAAACATCAATAAAGTTTCTAATATGCTCATGGAGATCCTCATGAGCTAACCCACCAAAAAACCCTTTCAATTGTAAGAGCTGCAACATGGTGCTTGTAATATGGGATATGACGTTTCCTTCAGCCAGAGGCAAACGGATAATACCAACTCCACCAACAATATTACGGTTATCGACATTCGATTCATGGACATCATTGAGATTGTCGAAGTAATCATGGTGTCATACTTGGCTACCATAGATTCCATTTTCACTTATTTTTCCCCGTTTAACAACAACACCCACAAACCAAAACAAAGAGTATGTAGATTAAACTAGGACTACAAAGAAAAAAAATTCAACTTCACCAAAAATTCTTAAACAACACCACTCCCCCACAGCGGCGCCATTTTGATTAACGTTTCAAGAACACTTCATCCAATTCTAAGTGTCAGCGATCAGTAGTCAGTATAAAACCCAACTAAGCGAGTTGGGATCGTTCGCACAGAGAGAGGTATGTTTTTGAGAATTAATTAGGAAGTATGAAAATGTTAAATTAGCCATAGAAATAGACATTATCGAATGAAAACATAATTTAAGTTAGGGGAGGACACGAATGTCAAATAACAAAAGGGTTTTGGATTAAAATTATCAACTACAATAGCAACAAAAAAATACGAAATACAATAATGAAACGGATTCTTGGGATGTGTGATTAAATTATAGGTAATATAGAAATATCATTAATTGCAATTGTTAGGAAATAATTGTATACTAATGAGTAAGCTAAGCCATAGAGGGATTAAAATTTCTCTGGAAAAATTTACCTGGAATCAAGTTGATTTCTCTCGAACATCAACAAGCAAGCAAAATAACATGTGTGTACACCTTAGTCTTTTCACTTTCTTTAGCTAAATATGTGGGGATGAGTTTAGGATTCACTCCTCTAGTTGAACAACCCAATACCCACTGACCATTAACCAATAAGCTTGGTTTTAAAACATCCCTCTCGAGCAAAGCCAAAAACACGAAGGAAGAACTTTATTTGCACTACAATTCTTAAATTAACCCACAATTACTGATTAAACTCACTTCTAAACAATATTTAAACTAAAAATTAGCAATACCCATAAACTAAATCAGCTCATAATCACATAATCACACCTTAAGAATAGAGGTTTTCGCTAGATAGATAAAAAGATAAAAATCATTGCCAAATTGAGTTTCCATCAACTGGTAAGATTGATTCGTCTCTACAGTGTTCCAATTCGGAGAATCTCAAAGACCACTTCCAATTTCTCAAAAGTGAAAATTTTTAAGTCTCCAAAGCATAGGAAGAACTAGAGAAACTTGTCTTAATACTCAGAATTCAATACCAAAAACTTAGAATGGAAAATTCAATAATAATATGATACTAAACTAAATGTTCCAAAATGTATTTATAGTCTCCAAAAATATGGCTCAGTAAGTCAGGCTCGCTGATCTACTTGAGGATCCGTCCTTTGGTCTATATTCTCACCCTTATGCCTTGGCCTTTATCTTCCTCAAGGTCTATAACTTTGGGCAACAGTCTAACACTGCATCGTGGAACCACTCAACAATCCACTGGCTTTTCCTTTCTATCGCCAACTTGGTTTCTCCTTTAAGACTTCGCCACACTGGAACTTTAGGCGGTCAAATAGCCATTCAACGACTTACCAAGTGGAATAGACGATCACCACGGTTTCCTTTGTTCACTCTTTCAACTCGCTTCGTTCCTTTTTGCAAATTAGTGTCCTTGCTTTGTTTCTTATTACATAATCCTGGAAATGAAGAGTTTTAGATCAATTATTGGCACAAAATAAGCATTTAAGGACATTAAATCATTGTAAATAAAGACCTAAATGAGTCTACATCTCAAACTCATCAACGATAACTCAAGAAAATTGTGAAAATTAGATTTAACATCATCAAAACTTTCTTCCAACAAATAAATAAAATTTCCAAACTCATCAATAGTAGCTACTTTTCTTAATAACAATCGGGCAACTTCCTAACGGATCCAAAATAGCATCAAATCATAAGTCTCTCACAGGTCAACAGGCAAGCTTTTTATTATATCATAATCACTTGTAATCCAGAAATATTAACGGGAAAGACTTAAGAAATTGACAAGACAATAATAACTAACGAGACATACAATTAATTAATGGACACGATGAGGAACTCTGCCATATGTTTACCTGGGTCTATAATACTGAGGCAACAAACTGTGAAGTATTTATCACAGGTAGTCCCCAAGTCTATGTTGTTTTTGTTGTAGTGGTGAACTCCAACCTTTGCCAGCATAACATAGTATCTTAAACTTACTGAATCATAGTGGAGTGAGAAAGAATGGGAGTTGGTGGTGCACGCGGAGACCACTAGTAATCACTACAAGAAAATGTACATATGACGACATTAATTCGGTGACATTTAAAACAAATGTCGTAAAATAAAGAATTTCACGACATTTAAGAACAAAATTTCATAAAACAATCACATTGATGGCAAATGTCGTAAAAATAATGACATTTTGTATCAAATATCGTAAAAATAATGATATTTAGTCCAAAACGTCACTATGATAATGACATTTATTGCAAAATGTTGTTGTTTTAGCGACATTTAGAAAAATGTCATATAAATAATGATATTTGCTACAATTGTCGAATATAATAAGGACATTTATTGCAAAGTGTCATTGTTTTAGCGACATTTAGCGAAAATGTCATATCAATGATGATATTTGCTACAATTGTTCGAATATAATAATGACATTTATCGCAAAATGTCATTGTTTTAGCGATATTTAGCGAAAATGTCATATAAATGATGACATTTGCTACAAATATCGAATATAATATGACATTTATTACAAAATGTCATTGATTTTAGTGACACTTAGAATAAATATCGCTTAAATAGTGGTATTCAACATAAATGTTTAATATATTATGACATTTACTGCAAAATGTCGTTGATTTTAGCGACATTTAGAAAAAGTTTCACTAAAATAGTGACAACTATTGTAAAATGTAATTTATTTTAGCGACTTTTAGCAAAAATGTTGTTACAATAGCGATATTTAATACAAATGTCGAATATCTTATGACATTTGTTGCAAAATGTCGTTGATTCGATCGACATAGTGAAAATCTCATTAAAACAATGTAATTTTTATACAAATATTGAATATATTATGTCATATGTTGAAAAATGTCATTGTTGTTTATGACACATGATGAAAAGTACAGTT
>JAKWIY010000862.1:12500-28828 GCA_027704805.1 Solanum corneliomulleri
TAAAATGAGAGTTATTAACATTTACTGATTAAAAAGATAAATATATCACTACATGACGTTTGTGATCTTAATTGAATATATTTCTATTTATACGTATAAATATATATACACACTAGCATATGATCGGGTAATGTTTGGTTTTGCAAAAACAGATTTTCCGCTAACTCGGGTAGCCATAGATTTCCACAAACTCTACATTAAGATTAATCAAAAAATTTCAATGACTGTTTGTAATATATATACTGCTAAAAAAATAATGAATACCGATCTAAAATTACTGACCTAAAACCTCTGAAGGACGGTATTGTTACAAAGAATAAAAAATAATTTTTTTAGAAAACCGACTACAAGCTAGTAATAAGGTCTTATGCAAAATAAAGCGGAAAAATCAAATTCCGACCTCCGGAGGTTAATTTTTTTCATGAAAAATGTAATTACAATAATAACTGACCTCTTGAAGTTTGTTTTAAATGAATAAAAATATTTTATTTTTTTCTCAATTAAATATCAGAAAACAAAATTGAGAAATATTGAATTCATTTTATTTAAATCGTCTTCCAGAGGACATTTTTATGTAAAATCAAAAACAAAAAAGGTTATAATACCGACATCCAAAATTTGGTAAGATTAAATAGTATGTAATTAAATTAATTTTCACTAAAATATTTATATAGTAACTTCAAGAAAATTAATAAAATAATATATTCAATATCTTTAAATAAACCGTCCCCTGGATGACGGTTTTATAAAAGTTGTATATAAAAAAAACTAATATAAAATACCAACCTCATGAGGTCAGTATTTTTATTTCATCTAATTACTTTAAATAAAAGAGACATTCAGAGGTCGATTTGTCTAAAATTTTCCTACTAATAATAATTTTGCTAGCATAATACTAAATTTTCATTTTACACATAATTAATTGTTCAAATTTTTTTAACAATTTAGTATACTTTTATAAATAAAAAGTTTGATCAATAATCCATATTTAGAGTATGAACCTACGTTCATATGAAAATTTTTATGCAAAAACTAAAGTGCGAAAATCAAATTCCGATCTCTCGAGGTCGAAATTTTTTTTGGAAAAATGAATTACAATAAAAATCGACCTCTTGATGTCGGTATTATAAGTAAATTAAAATATTTATTTTTTCGCAAATAAATATAAAAAACAAAATTGAATTTTGAAATTAATATTATTTAAATTGTCTTCCGGAGGTTGATTTTTACAATCTCTTACTAATTGATTATGTGTTAGAATAAGAGAGGCTTCATATTCTAAATGAAATGTCATAATGTGTTCTTTATGTCTCAATAAATACTATGATATATGGAATATGTTTCTCACGAAGTGAATCACATAATACATCTTCGTATATAGTATATTTTCTTTATCTATAACGTTAATGAATATAAATTTGGTGAATCATTCTTGTGCTTAATGGAGTTACAAATTCTAATTATTAATACTTGAATTACTCTTTTAACATTAAGGAAAATGATACTTCAACAAAGCAAATTGTTGTTTACGGTTTGATTTTTAGAATATGTGAATCTATGAAGAGAGAAGTATTTTCTGTTTCATGTTGAATGATGTCTATTTAGACATATTGACATGACTTGAACAGTAATATCTGATGAGTCTAAGGGTTATAAAAGAGATTGTACAAGAGCTAAAGTAGGTAAAGATAAGTTTGATTTCACTTAGATACCGTTTTCATTAATAATAAATTTAACTAAATAGCTGAATCATGTCTACATTTTCCCCTGAATTACAAAATAATATATTTTCAAACACATATGAATAGGGGAGACAAATATGCAACGCGGTGGGGTTTTTTCCAACCCTCAAAATTTCAACATCACCCTTGTGTGCAATGATTTTAACATATGGTCCATCCTTCTCACGCCTACACTGCATCTGCCTGCCCTGCCTGCTGATGTACTCTTTTTTCATTTGATTAGTTTTATTTTTCTTGTTCTTTTAGGTGAAAGTTATCATGTCTATTAAGGATTTAAGTTGGGTATTCTTGAGTTCCTGTTTTGGTCTTTCGATCCAATGGCTTTTTAAGTTTATCCAGTATATTGCTAATATCATTGGAACTACATAAGTCTGATATAATTAAGATCCTTAAATCAGTTTGTATTAGTAGTATTAGTTATCAAGAATTAATAACAAAACAACTAGTTGTGCAGTAGCCATCATCTAATCTAATTACATAGTTCTAGCTTGGGTAGGAATTGAAGTTTTTTTGTCAATTTGCAACATTCTTTGTAGATTCTTGTGGATTCTTGTATATTTTTACTCACTGCCTGTGTTTAATTCCTTTGTCCCGAAACACTCGAGCATTCCTTTCATTCGAAATGTAGTATACTGAGTGGCTAGAACGACCATGTAGACCTTAGCCTTCGGAGAATTTCCTTTTGCATAGACCTCGTGACAACATAGTTCTTCTGAAACTAATTAGGGCATCATCTAACCACCATCTAGTTCAAGAGTTTTTTTCATATTGTAATTAATACCTCAAAAGCAAAAAACAGGTGATTAACACTTCCATTTCCTTCTCAGATAGAAGACAAGTCTGGCTATATGTGCAAGAGTAAAGATGCTCTAAAAATATTTTTTAATCAATCAGTATTAGTTGTTTTTTTCGTGTCTTTTCTTAGTCTGTAATCATGTATCGAAATTTTTGTTTTTTTCGTCTCTTCTTGATTATGGGGGACTGTTTTCGAATCCCATGATATTGGATGAGCAAATTTTGAGAAAAAAAAATCTATGGGCCTCTGTTCTTGATTTTGATTTGTTTATTACTTAATTTATGTATAAGTTGTTTCATGTTCTCATTGTTTTATTCTTTGTACTCTGGGCTTCACAACAAAGTAATTTCTTTTGGATGACCTTGTGTCGAATTAGCTTTCACATAGATCGACTAATTCCAGAGAGTGTATGACTTGGACAGGGAAAGAAATCACTTCAAGAAAGTTTATTTTATGATTCTCTTTTTTTATACGAGGGGTTTTACCAAAAACAGAGAAATGTTTTATGCATGTCTCTGACATCGTAGCATGATGTTTCTGGATAAGTTTTATTGTAACCTTGATGTTTCTCCAATTACTTAGATATTGTCATTAAATTTGTAGGTTAGCACAAAACTATAGGCTGGTAGAGTGAAAGTGCACCATCATTGTGACTGGCAAAAGGTGCCTTGATAATAAAGTGAAAGGTGTTGACTGTGAGAGGAAACCATAATTTGGATTTTCAGGTTCAAAGTTTAAGTTCTTACTCTTGAAAGTGAGTTCAAATTTATTGTATTTCCTGTAATTTTACTGATTTTTTCACAAAGATTTATGTTGTATATTGAAATACTGGTTCATCTGGTAACAAGGTTGATCCCTCATGCTGACTGCTGATTGCACTGATGACCTATTGTTAAACTAAGTTATGAGTAGTTTTGTCTTATTATGAGAATACCATAATAGGAGAAGTTGTCACTCTTATACTTAAAACATTCTTCCCTGGTCAATATCATCATACATGTTCTCACTATATACCTATTCTTGCTGTAGATCAGGTTATAAGTAACATTTGGAGGGGAACATGGGTAGCAGTAAAGATATTATTCTGCCAGCTGTGCTCAAATCTTTTGGTGATATAATGTGGTCACTCCGTTTTGATTAGCAGTACAATTTTGCATTGAAGTCTATATATACGCAGGAATATGTACATCTAAAAAAGGTGAAAATTAAGTATCATTGACATGAAATTATTTCTCTAGGCCCGATAAGAATAGTATATCACAAATTGAACTGACCCTAAAGACCTTTACACCCCCTTTTGAATGTACTATAATGTGTCGTAACCCTTTTTTCTGGTGCCAGCTTAGCTAATAACGCCTTCATTGAGAGCAATCCAACATGATCAGCATGTCATCTTGCAATTTTAATCTTAAAAAATTCTTTCTTCAGTCACTGATGGATGCGTCACATGGATTGGCACATTAGATGCAGATGTAGTAGAAAATGAGATCTAGGGAACATTGAATTAATGGAACATCGTAAATTTTACAGTATCACTTCAAATTGTTGTTTCCCCTTAGTCACATAGGAACTTTCTGGTTGATCTTAATTTGGGTATTTCATTGTTATACTATTAGGAGTGATCCACATCATTAATAGTTCATAGTCCACCTGTAAAATAATCTTCATGTATCAATGTTGAATGCACCAGTTAACTCCATGTATGACTTGTTGTATCTCAGCCTGGTTGTTGGTACCAATGCCAAGAGGAACAACAAATGCATACACCAACTTTCCTTGGCGTTCTCTTAAAATTCCTCCTCCACTGATCTTGAGAGAACTCCCATATGTGTTTAGCTTGTAAACACCATTGGAAGCTCTTTCCCAAAGAACTAGTAAAAACTTAGTTTCATGACTACAATTTTCCACCATAAAGATAAGATCATTCCACTTGTGTGACCACTGGATATAGGGGAAAACAATGTTGAAAATTTGAAGGATATTTTTGCAAATTCGGAACTTCACTCTCCTCATATTGGATTGTTTGGCATCATATTATATTGCACATTTGTTTTTCCACATATATCGATGGGAAGGGCCTGATTCATGAGCTTGTGAGCCTCTTTTCATGCTGCATATTACCCCGCCTCATAAGATCTCTTAGAGGAAGAAGGATATGAATAACTCCCAGTGAAGCTGAGTAGAATTCCACATGGCTAGCGAAATTCCCAGAAATTAGACTGTGTCTCCCAACGTATAACGGACAGTACAGGTAAGTAATAGTGATCATTTTGGGTGAAGCAAGTAACCTCATTAATAATTTCCATAATTTCAGCTGGAGCACTGGATGGGATCATGAAGTGACTTTTATCTCTATTCACTAGTTGTTTAGAAACGGCTTCATAAGTAGAGTGTTTTCATGATGAGTTGAATAGAGTTGCCCATTACCTTACTCTTTCTTTGAATGCATTCGTTTTATGAAATTTAATGATAGTAGATATCTTTAAGCAATCATTTTCTAAGTATTAGTTATACAAGACGTGTTTTTCTCAAAGTTTATCGGAAATATATACCTTCGATTTATTTATTAGCTAATTTTGTGGTTTGGATCACTTATATATTTAGTTATGTGATTATTGAATATTTGTAAATAAAAATTATTATTCTTAATAATGGAAAATTGCAGCTACAAAAATTCTACATGACATTTCCACACTTCAAAAATGTTGCTCTAGGGGCGTCCAATAAGAAAAATTACACTTTAGAAGTGTTGTTCCAGATGACATATAAAAGGCAACACTTTTTAAGTGTAACCAATAACAAAACAAAGACCACACTTTTAAGTGTAGTATAATCAAACAATAGGTGTTGCTAATGAGTTACTACAAAATGTGTCTTTTATACCTCTTTGGCCATATTTTTTAAGTGTAGCTTCTACGGGGACATTAGGCCACCCCTTAAAAACCATTGCTTAAAGTACAAAAGTGTAGCCTTTCATCAAAAATTACACTTTTTGCTAGTTTCGGCTATCAATTATTGTATCAATGCGAATTCTGATAAGATAATTGTTCAATTCTAGTATGTTTTAGTGTTGTTTCTTTGTATTTATGGAGTTTTACTGTTTGTACAAGTTTGTGTAGTACTATTTGAGATGCATTAAGTCATCTTCCTTCTATAACATTTCTAGAGTATGCGTGAAATCAGACTAACTTGGTCCCCAAGTAGGACTTTTTTACCATATCCTAAAAAGGACTCCACATGATAGACATTCACTATAATACAAATACTTTATAACACTCCCCCTGAATGTCTAATTCATAGATGATGTGTCTCTTTAAAAACCTTACTAAAAAAAACTTTAAGAAAAGAAAAACTATACTAAAGGAAAAGAGTACACATATATATTAATAAGCATCTAAGCTGCCTCATTAAAAACCTTACAAGGAAAATCCAGTGGGACAAAACCTTGTAAGGGAAAAAGAGTACAACGCGTATTAACTCCCCCTGATGAGAACATCAATCCAGAGACTTGAATCTTCGCATTCCAAGCTTGTGCACCATCTTCTTGAAAGTTGCAGTTGGTAGAGACTTGGTAAATAGATCAACCACATTTTCACTTGAACGAATCTGTTGCATATCTATATCACCATTCTTTTGAAGTTCATGCGTATAGAAAAGCTTTGATGAAATGTGCTTTGTTCTATCTCCTTTTATGAATCCTCCCATAAGTTGTGCTATGCATGCTGCATTATCTTCATATAAAGTGGTGGGTACTTTATCACATTCCAAACCACATTTCTCTCGAATGAGATGTATTATAGACCTTAACCACACACATTCTCTACTTGCTTCATGAATAGGTATTATTTTAGCATGATTAAATGAAGTGACTACGATGGACTGCTTTGTAGATCTCCAAGATATGGCAGTGCCCCCACATATAAACACATAGTCTGTTTGGGATCGAGCTTTGTGTGAATCAGATAAATATCCTGCATCAGCATAACCAACAAGATTTGGGCTACAATTAATAGAATAAAATAAGCCCATATCAGTTGTCCCTTTAAGATATTGCAAAATGTGTTTGATCTAATTCCAATGTCTCCTAGTAGGAGAAGAACTATACCTTGCTAACAAGTTAACAGCAAAATCTATATCAGGCCTTGTAGTATTAGTAAGATACATTAGTGCACTAATTGTACGAAGATATGGTACTTCAGAACCAAGAATTTCTTCATCCTTTTCTTGAGGTCGGAATGGATCCTTATTTTCATCAAGTGAACGAACAACCATCGGAAAACATAATGGATGCGCTTCATCCATACAGAATCTTTTCAACACTTTTTCTGTGTAGGCAGATTGATGAACAAAAATAGATTTGTCAAATGCTCAATTTGCAAACCAAGACATTATTTTGTCCCCAGATCTTTCATCTCAAATTCGTTCTTTAAATAATCAATTGCCTTTTGAAGCTCTATTGGAGTTCCAATAAGATTTATGTCATCAACATAAACAACAAGTACAACAAATTTCAATATTTTTTTCTTTATAAAGAAACATGGCCAAATTGCATCATTTGTATAACCTTCCTTAATTAAATACTCACTAAGATGGTTATACCACATGCACCCAGATTGCTTCAAACCATATAATTATCTTTGCAATTTAATTGAATACATTTGTAGAGATTTTGAATTACATGATTTAGGCATCGCAAATCCTTCATGAATTTTCATGTATATCTCATTATCAAGTGATCCATAAAGGTAGGTTGAAACCACATCCATCAAATGCATTTCAAGTTGCTCATGGACTGTAAAACTAATGAGATAACACAATATTATTGCATCCATAACGGGTGAGTATGTATTTTCATAATCGACGCCAGACCTTTGAGAAAATCCTTGTGCCACAAGGCGTGCTTTATACCTTTGTATTTCGTTTTTCTCATTTTTTTTCGCACAAAAATCCATTTGTAACCAATAGGTTTAGTACCATTAGGTGAATGAACTATAGGTCCAAAAACTTCACGCTTGGCAAGTGAATTCAACTCTGATTGAATTGCTTCTTGCTATTTTGGCAAATCATTTCGTTGTTGACATTCTATAACATATTGAGGTTCATGATCCTCATTATCTTGCATGATATTGGTTGCAACATTATATGCAAAGACATAATCAACCACTATTTCTGATTTTTTCATATTAGTTTCAACATCTCTTAAATTTATGGATAGTTCATTATTTCCTTGAGTTTCAAGTTCATTGAAACTTTCATGAATATCAGACTTATTCAAATTTTGAACTTCCATATGAGATTCTTTCATAGTGTCATCTTGACATTTAATCTTTCTTTTTCTAGGATTTTGATCTTTAGACCCAAATGGTCTACCACGCTTTAGGTGTGTTTTTGACTCATGAGCTATGACACTAGTGGATGGTCCTTTAGGGACATCAATTCGAATTTGGACATTCGCTGCAGGAATATGTGTTTTAGTAACCCTTTTCAAATCTGTAAATGTGTCTGGCATTTGATTTGCAATTTTCTACATATGAATAATCTTTTGTACTTCTTGTTCGCAAGTAGAAGAATATGGATCAAGATGAGACAATGATAAATTTTTCCACAAAATTTCTCTTTTTATTTCACTATTCTCTCCCCCTAATTTTGGAAAAACTGTCTCATCAAACCGACAATCTGCAAATCTAGAAGTAAACATATCTCCAGTCATTGGTTCAAGATAGCGAATAATGGAGGATTACTAAAACCCAACATATATTCCTAACCTTCTTTGAGGGTCCATCTTAGTGAGGTTTGGTGGTGCCACCGACACATGTACAACACATCCAAAAATTCTTAGATAGAATATATTAGGTTTTTGACCCCTAACCAATTGCAATGGAGAAACCTATGATAACTTGTCGGTCTGAGATGAATAAGTGTTGCAGCATGCAAAATTGCATGTCCCCACACAGAAGTGGGCAACTTAGTTTTCATAAGCAATGGTCTTGCTATTAATTGCAAACGTTTAATTAATGACTCAGTGAAACCATTCTGAGTATGAACATGAGCAACGGAATGTTCAACTCTTATCACAATTGCTAAACAATAATCATTAAATGAATGGGATGAAAACTCTGCAGCATTATCAAGACGAATGGACATAATCTGATTATCAGGAAAGTGTGCCCTTAACATTATCATTTGTGCCAATAATTTTACAAATGCCAAGTTACGAGATGACAATAGGCACACATGAGACCATCTAGAAGAAACATCTATTAGAATCATAAAATGTCTAAATTACCCACTAGGTGGGTGAATAGGTCCACATATATCCCCATGTATACGTTTGAAGAACGCAGGGGACTCAATCTTAACTTTCGTTGGTGATGATCTCACAATTAACTTGCCTTGATAACAAGCAAGTACAAGAAAATTCACCATTTAAAAAAACTTTTAGGTCTTTTAATGGATGTCTATTCGAATTTTCTATAATTCGTCTCATCATTATTGACCAGGATGTCCTGTACGATCATGTCAAAGTACAAATGTATTGGAATCAGTAAACTTCTTATTTACTATAAAATGTGCTTCAATTGCACTATTTTTTGTCCAATACAAGTCAGAGGATAGAGCAGGGAACTTTTCTGTAACACATGTCTGCCCAGAGACATTGTTGGTGATACCAAGATATTCAAGATTTATTTCACCCATTGATTGGATATGATAACCATTTTCACGGATATCTGTATAACTCAACAAGTTTCTCTTAGATTTTGGAGAAAACATAGCATTATTAATGATGAGTTTAGTTCCCTTGGGCAAAATTACAATGGCTCTTCCAAAACCCTCAATCATATTAGTACTACTAAAAATTGTACTAACATTTATTTTACCCATACTTAAATGAGAAAAATATTTCTTATTTTTGAATATCGTATGTTCTAACAGAATCAATCAAAAAAATATCTTCATATTTCGATAATATGTTCTTAGAATTATCCATATCTTCACATGAAATGACATACACAAATAAATATATATTAAATATTTGTTGTCAAAAGGGTACAATATATTCAAAGGAATAAATTAATAATTAAATATTAGAAATCGAGCCTTAATTTATTGTTTCCTCTAAGTCAAAAACGAGTTGTTAGGAAAATAAAATAAAATAATTATTTAATCCTAGTTAATCATAGACTGCATGTTTTTAACATTATATCAAATTAAAGATCTAATATAATACAAACATATGACAAATCCTAGTTGATATCAGAATTTATGTTTTTAACATTAGACCAAGTTAAAGACCTAATATAATAAAAACACGTGATAAAGTTTAGCATTTGACTAACTCTATCATATTAAAATCATATAAATAAATCAATGAAAAATATATATTATTTAATTAAGAATTAAGGAACAAGCTAATGAACTATAAAAATATGACTAAACTAATTTAAAATATTAATACTCATGCAAATAACTATCATTACATGAAAATTATTAATAAATACTACCAAAAAAAATATCACTCTTTCATGTTCACAGAACCATCACGAATTAAGTGATCTATTCCTCCTTCAGGATGTGCGAAGAAATCTGCTACATCCAAGTGCGTGATGTCAACTTGATTTTCCGAGATAAAATTTGCCTCGGAATTTTTCTCTTTCTTCTGTAGTGGTTCTTGATAAGGCTCAACCAAGTGTTTGGAGTACGACAATCACGTGCATAATGAATGATTTCTCATCGAAAACAGCCTTCCCTAGTTGCTTTACATTTCTCATCCTTTCTTTTTTCCTCTTTGTTTGATGAAGGATTAATGCCAGGAATAGAATTACGTTCTTGACCATAATCACGACCACGTCCATGTCCACGACCACAATTAGAACCGCAACCTTTTCCACGCCTATCATGGTGGGCGTACGCCTCATTCATTTTAGAAAGTGGTTTAGATCCAGTAGGTCTATTCTCATGATTTTTCAATAATAAATCATTATTTTGCTCAGCCACAAGAAGATGAGAAATTAGTATAGAATACTTTTTGAAATCTTTCTCTCGATATTGTTGCTGCAAGAGCACATTCGAGGCATGGAAAGTGGAGAACGTCTTTTCCATCATATCAATCTCACTAACTGTTTCTCCACATAATTTCAATTGAGAAGTGATTCTGAACATGGTAGAATTGTACTCATGTATAGACCTAAAGTCTTGTAGCCTTAGATGCATCCAATCATATCGTGCCTTTGGATTGTATGACCATCTTCAAGTGGTCAAATCTTTCTTTTAGTTTTTTCTACAAAACAAGTGGATGCTTAATTATCAGATATTCAATTTTCAGAATCTCGTCAAGATGATGACGCAAGAATATCATTGCTCGTGCACAGTTTTGATTTGATTCCGTATTTTCTTCTTTTATGGTGTCTCCAAGACCCATTGCATCAAGGTGGATTTCAGCATCCAACACCCATGAGAGGTAGTTCCTGCCCGAACTTTGAAAAGCAGTGAACTTTAGTTTTGTAAGATTGGCCATTAAAATTAAAATTAAAATTAAAAGAATAAATAATACCTTTATTAATTCTTCAAATCTAACCTTCACTTTTGAGAAATTAGAGTCTTGTGCTGATAACGTGTTATAAAACTATAGAATAAGAAGAAGAAACTAGAGAGAAAAGAAGAGAAGACCTATTATTTCTCTTGATGAATGAATTTACAATGAAGAGGAGCACTCTATTTATAGGAGAAAGTTAACTTGGTCCTCAAATAGGACACTTTAACCATATCTTAAAATGGACTCCACATGATAGAAATTCACTATAATACAAATACTTTATAACAGTTATAAATTCTTCCTAGTTACATAATTTTCAAATTATTTTATCTTGTTCAAATTAAGAAGCTCAATAATTAATCAATAATAACTTATCTTATTTCAGTTATGGTCAAAATCAACAATTAATTTAATTATGGATATATTCAAAATTCGATTGGTTAGAATTATAATATAATTAACCCTTCAATCGGTTAAATTTGAAAATCGTTCATTATTTCTTCAAGGAAAAAGGGTCAAAAATCCCTTAAACTATGTGAAATGAATAAAAAATGTCCTCCGTTTATAATTTGGCTAAAAATGTCATTATTGTTAGTACTTTGGTTCAAAAATGTCCTTAGAGTAAATATTTTGATCCAGAAATGCTCCTATAATTACTAAATGGGTTAAAAATGTCTTTTTAAAAATAAATATTAGAAATAGTTTTTTGAATTAAAGTAGGATAAACATTTGTTTATTTTTTAAAAAATATTATTAGAAAAAGAATATGTTAAAAATATAATAACAAATAATATCTTTATTATCCCACTGACATTTTTATTCATTAAATAACAATAAGGATATGTTTTGGACCAAACTATATAAGGAGGTAGTTTTAGGACATTTTTCCCTTTCTTAAATTACTTTCTCTTTAGAAAAAACTATGTCCATCCCCTTTATAGAGTTGTTAAAATGAGTTGCCCAACCCAATTCAATCATTAACGGGCTAGAGAGTTAAACGGATTGGGACAGACTGATCCATTTATTTAAGTATAATTTACATAAATTTCATAATATAAAATCTAAATTACATATTATCCCTACTTTTGTCTATTTTACAAAAATTCCTTAAAATATTAGTCATTCGGATACATAATTAATTATCGTGATACATTAATTATGATACATTGTATAGATGGTTATTACCCTTAAAAATGGGAAACATAATAGAAAATCAAATTAAAATCCCATAATTTATGATATTCAGTTCCTTTTTACTCTGCCAATCAGAGAAACGTATATCCTAAAATGACAAATCAATTCAAAATTCAAAATCCATGTTCATCTTTGTCTCTATTTCAACGAAGAAATTCTCGGATAAGATTCAAACTTTTTTATTGAAAATTTGGTAAGATATATAATGAATATTTTGATTTTTGATTGACACTCTCGAAGGAAGAAAAAATCAAAGACCATAACTTATGGGTTCTTCGAATTCTATACAGATCTCACTATCGACGATTAGGTATTATGTATAATTGGGGGGGGGGACTATGTTGAGGGTAGGTGAAGACGAGGTCTTGAGAAGATCCCCATGAAGTACTTTTTGAAGATGGCTATTGTTGATGTCTCAAGTCACTACAGGATTGTTGAAGTTTCAACTTGTTTCTCATGTTACAGGTATAACATAGTTCAACCAACATTATATCCATCTTTAGCTGAGGTACAAAAGAATTTGAGGCCTAAATTTGTAAATCATAATGACTCTGGAACCACTTATATTATAATATACGAATGATATATATCTATTTTGGAAATGTTGATCATTTTCTTACTTATTTGTTTCTGCTCTAATTCTTGTTTGTTGTGCAATTGTATGAAGTCTAGTTAGCTAATTAGCAGCGTGAATATCAGATGGCTTCTATATTTTTTGTACAGACATGGCTTATTCATTCTTTTTCAACTTTCTTGGTATCTTTATTTTTGTGTTGGTGGTTGCTTTCATTATGTAGTGGCAGATCTTAAATATGAAGGCAATTGAAAGTTGTTATTTTATTAAGTTAGGCAAAAATAGTTATGTTTCTTTGCCATAACTTCAATTTTCGAGGTAAAGATATGATAATAATAAGTATGCAACACATATTCATGTGATTTAATCATTATGTTACATTCATGAATTTGTATATTGGATAAGTCATGATACATTACTGACTAGAACTTGATACATTTAAACTTTGATGTATATGTTATGAGTTTGCAGATGTATGAGTTATTGTACTGTTAATATGAATGATCAGATACATGTGAATTTCTTTTTTATTTTTGAATTTATATATGCACATATAAATCATAATAAGTTACTAATTTCAACTTGATTCAATTCTAGTTTGATGTATATGTAATGGATTATCAAAGATGTGAGTCAATATGTTGTTATTATAACGTATCAGATACATGTAAATTTTTATTTGATCTAGTAGAAAATATATCTGATACAATAAGATTACTTAAAAGTAGTATGTAAAATGAAACAAAATGTATCATAATAAATAAGAATTAATTTGTCAATTCGATACATGAATGAATCAAGAACTAACTACAACTAATTACTCAATGTATCAACACAAATCAATACGCAACTAAGTAAAACAAAATTATTTAGTAAATACATAATTGAATCATAAATGAAGTTATAAATTGCATCACATTGGTTAGGTGTTAAAATATATCAGCAATTAACTAAAACTAATAGAAGAAATAATATTATGTGTTTATGCATTAATGAATCTTATACTTGATTTTATCTAATTTTTATATTAGTTTATATAAGACAAATGTTCATGGCAATCCATATCGTAAATAACAACTAAAAAAATAAAAGTTAAAGTCAAAATAAATTATTTTTACATAGACTCTAAAACTTGAGTGCGAGTATCTTAAAACAATATATAAAAACAACAAACTCTAAAACTAGAGTTAATGTATCTAAAATATAATAACACTGTAAAAAAATGTCTAACAACTGCTAGATAATCTTTATTCAACATTAACCAAATCGTCTTGAGCTAGTGTCGTGAATTCACTCTTACACCTTGGTGAATTCTCATTTTCACTTACATATCTTGCATTAGCCTTTTCAGTACCATTTTTTTTATAATAGGATTGCATATCGTGTACGCAACTAATCTAAACAAAATGACAAATAGTTAAATTAGTAACTTGTAACGTATCTTATATGTGAATGGGATACATTTCAATAAATTTTTGAATTTGATACTTATTGAAAAATTTTAAGTATATGATACATAATAGTAAATATAAAGTATTTTAATTGTGTATTTGATATAGATACTCATTACAACTTGATAAAGTGTAAATAAATCAAAAACTTATATATGATACGAATTAAACTTCAAATATGTATTATGTATAATTATATTGTATATGATACAAGATTCTACAAACTATAGTCATACATTCATAACACCTATTCAAAATGAAAATCAAATTAGAATTTTATGTATCTATATAATACTTTAACTTATGATACATGACAATACGAGAACAACACTTGGTCATTAATATATAAGATTTTCGAAACAACTTACAAAGGAAAATATCAAACATCTATCAAAAATTTATATATAATACTCATTACAACTTGATAAACTAATATTGTCTATCTTGGATTGACCTTCAGTCTTTTCTGTCGCTCCTGTACCATTGGAAGAATATTTAAGCACATCTGCATAAAAAATAAATCAGAAAAATTCACCTCAACGGAAAAACAAGACTAATATTAGGGATTGTGATCAGCAATGACAGAAAAATTGATTAGAAACGACGACGTTTGCATAAGCACTAGCACTGTTAATCTTATATGAATTTAATTCAATTAATGCAAGATGAAGAAGATAAAAACTTCAAGAAAATTGAAGAACAGTATAAACGGAGAAGATGAAAACTTGATTTGAAATTTATTATAACTAGAGAGAGAAACTTTTTAAAATTAAAATTAGGATCAAGGATTGTAACTGATCAGATTATGAGAATGAAATAAAGGAGAGATTAAAGGAGCAAAAATAGGAAGGGAAACGTGGGTTTATTGTGTTAGGAGAAATGTATCTGCTAACTTAAGAATTGAGAAAAAGAAATTTAGAAATATTTTAAAATAGCAGGGAATGATGGAAATTAAGAAAAATAAAGATGAGTACATAGGTAATTTTTCCTTTATTTAAAGGGCGTATAAAATAGCAGCACAATGCAGCGCTAAGCGGGCCACGGGTTGGACAGGTTAACCCTTCAACCAAAAAATGGACAATATTTTCCTCTTAGAAAGAATATAAACGTTTATGAATTACACATACTTTAGTGAATATTTACAAAACAAATACATAATAGACAAGATACAAGATTCATAAGTTTCATCGGAGCAAAAACATTACACTATTTTCATAAACATGACGATAAAAGAGAAGTGAAAAATTAAGCATATAAAAAAAAGTAAAAGAGGTCAAAGATGTATAGTTATAATGGAGTAACGGACTCGGGCTAATACGAAGATTTAGTGGGCTAATGACCCGAAAATATAAACGATATATAAAAAATATAGTCTTGATTTTATATTGATATTTTAAAAATATTTATTGACAAAGTAAAACATTACTTAATATATATATATATATAATATATATATATATATATATATATATATATATATATATATATATATATATATATATATATATATTAAATTAATACCTTTAAAATTCACAGCCCTGTGAGACTTGCAGGTTAGACCTACGTGTAGCAGGTCACATGAGGTTGGGCTAAACAACCCCATTCCTAAATGAGTTGAATAAATTGAATTCAATCTCATTGAACCTGAATTCATGAGTTGTATTGGGCCGATCTAGCGAGTCAAACCCATTTTCACAATTCTATGTTTATCTCTCAACCCTAGCCCTAGGTGGACCTGAAATTCCCTTTCTCTTCTTGTTGGCTCAGACGAATATAGAGATTCATTGTGGGGGATAAAATAGGTTTTGATATGTAACGACCTATTAGTCGTTTCGAGCAGTAGAATTACTTTTGTTTAAAAAACTGACGGGGTCGACGGATCACGCGACGGACCGTGACGGACTCCATCGTCCCACACTTGTGTAATTCTCCTACTGCTCTCCTCATCACCCTCGACGACAGATATGATGAACCGTCATAAGCACAACAGTTCGTCGAGGATCTCCGTTCCAAACACTTAAACTCAAAAATTTGGGGC